>PVKA01001593.1:0-129374 GCA_004027165.1 Ctenomys sociabilis | reverse complement strand
GATTAAAATGGTACAAGATCATGCCGGGCGTGGTGGCGCATGCCTGTAATCCCAGCACTCGGGAGGCTGAGGCAGGCGGATTGTTGTGAGTTCGAGACCAGCCTGAGCTAAAAAGTGAGCTTAAGGACAGCCTCAACTGCATAGTAAGACCCTGTCTCAAAAAGACCAAAAAAAAAAAAAAAATAATAAAATAAAATAAAATAAAATAAAATGGTACAAGATCAATCGATTGATAAATCAATCGAACAAGCTAAAATTTTCTTTACAAAAATAGGCAATTGGCAAGATTTGGCCAGAGAGTCATAGTTCATGGGCTAACAAAAAATAGTATACACCAGATGCCACTTTGGGGGATAAATGCTCAAGCATCTTCCTAGAATATAGAGTCCCTGCCCAGCCTCCCTTGCAAATGTCCCTGCCATCTCCCACCCAAGAAGACCACGCAGAATAGGAGAAGTTGTCTGTGTGTCTAATGATCCACTGATTATACCCAGGAGGGATGAAAATAATTTGAGACAATAACACAGAATGCTTCAGGAAGGCATGGTCCTCTAATGTCTTCAGTTATCACTGGGAATTAGCACCATTGTAAGTTAATTCCCTTACTCCAAAGTGGAACCCTTCCACTGCTAATTATGTGGCATCCTGGCTACTAATTGAATGACCCCCTGAGGGCAATTTTCTGGGTCTTTTTTTTTTTTTTTTTTCTTGACACAGCCAGAGGTGATCAGTACATAAAACTTGAAACCCACAATTCTGTAAGGCTCATTCTGTGGTCAGTGCTCCCACTGCAAAATGAGACCGCAGCCTGGCCTTGGGATATGAGGTCCTACACACAGGCCTTATGGGGCAATGGAGGACTGAGACATCAGGAGGCCACCAGAAGAGCACTGTATCTTTGAAAGGGCAGAATGGGGCTACCTGAGGCTATGTGACCAGCAGCTAAAATAAGGAGAAGCCTGCATAACCTCAGCCTAATTAAACAGGCTCTCCTTCATGTGGGCCCCAATGCTACCTCGGGCTCCTCAACCAACATCCTGAGCTAACCCCTCCCCCCATGGTGCAGAATTCTCATCCTTCTCAGAGCCGAAAGCCACCAGGACGCTTTGGGACTGGATGCCCCAAGGACCACCATTTCCGCCCCATCCCAGAGATCAGCCTGGGTGTGGTGAAAACATCTCATCCAGGAGACTGACCCTAAACACATGTACTTGTGGCCGCACAAACAGGGCTTCTCCTTGTCTCTCCCTCACTGACACTGGTGACAACTGACACAAGATTGGATACCCTGATACCCAGGGCAATCCCATCAGGGTACTACTGGGGGTTCCCTGGGGAAGAATCTGAAAGTAACAGAGAACTATGGCAACATAGTACCATAGATCTAACATGGTGACAAGGAAAAGCAGGAGTCTAATGGTCAAATATCACCTTCTGAGGATGACAGAACAAGGACATGATGCAGATTGAGGCTGGGAGGGCAGGCAGGGCTGACTCATAAGCCCCAAGCCATGGGACCATCTTCAAGGTTCAAAAGCCTGCTGCACCATGGTCTCTGGGCTCTACCTCCAGCCACCAGGGGTAGCTGCTGGTGAGGCCCAGACCCAAGGAAGTCAGAGGTGGTCACCTATAGGCCACGTTCTGTGCTGGGGGACCTGGACAGACACTCTCCTTCCCTTCTAGGCCCACCCTGTTTCTAGAATAAAGGGTGGGCACCTTCTACTTTAGGTCCCACATCCTCCTATCCACTAGATGTCACATGACCAGGTACCATGGATTGTGCAGGGATAACATTCAGCATTAGCTCAGGATGGGAGGGAACAGGCTATGTCCACATGGATGGACATGTGAAAACATGGTCTTCCACAAAGCCCGCTGCCCCAATTACCTACGCATTCCCTAAAGGTGGTGGGTACCTGGCAGTGGCTTCAAGTCTGCACACACATAGGAGAAGAAATGCAAGAAGAGTCTAGCAAGGGCATGGGAAGGAGTCAAGTGATCTCAGCCATGAGATGATGGATCGCCGGCCTGTGGCAGCTGTAGATGACCTGTGTCATTTGGGCAGGAAAACCAGACGGGAGGCACTCCCAGAGCTGATGATGACCAGGACACCGTGGCCATAGTCATCACATCCTATTTCTACCTGCTGTGTGCACAAGCCATGGGCACACGGTGTCATGGAGACACAAAGCAAGGGTACAGATCCACATGGGAACACAGACCAGCAGTGCTGCTACATGATGCATGCTCAGTGTGGCTGACAATCAGGACAAATGTCGAAGGCGGCTTCTCAGACAGGTGGAAAAAATGGCCAAGTAGCTCTGGACCAAGGAGCTCTGGACCAAGGAGCTCTGGGCCAAGGACAAGGGAACCATCCTCTCATTCACCAGAAGTACGGCCAGTGGCACCCCACAGAAAGGCTTTCTGGAACAGATGCTGCCTGAGCCCTGAGGTGGCCAGCTTTACAGTCCCTGGTACACAGGGTCACTCCAGAGGCAGGACCACACATGCACCAGGAAGAGTCCCGGGAGTTCCCAGGATGGTAAGAGGAAGCAGTCACACTCAGGGGACCCCAAGTGGGAACCCAGCTGGGGAGAGCTTGCTTCTCACTGAGAGGAGGACAACTGTACTTCCTCTCTGGAGTCAATGGCAACAAAGGTCAAGATCCCAAAGACTTTCAGTCAAGGCTGACATGACCCACTCTATAGGGATGATGGTACCATCGAGGCCCAGAACAAACAGCTGGTGAGAAGGACGCAGGCACTAAATGGTGAGCTTGGGATGTACAGACTGGAATATGCAGACCCAGGCCTTCCCAGTGCCTTCCAGCACTCAGGCAGTAACAGGCATGGCCTGGCACACAGAGCAATGCAGAGGGGCAGAGAGGTACCTGCACCACCCACAGTCCCCAGGCACACTGAGTTTGGTATAGACACATTGGCTAGGACACCACAGAACAGAGACAAGAGAAGGGCTGAGGCCTTAAGCCCCCTTAAGTATCCCCCCATCATACCATCTATGTGCCACCCAGGCACCAGGGGGCATCTCTGTTTTCCTGTCCTCAAAGACAACTCTCTTTCTTTCTTTTTTTTTTTTTTTGTGGAACCGGGGATTGAACTCAGGCCCTTGAGCTTACCAGGGATGTGCTTATTCCACTGAGCCATCTCCCCTGCCCCCACTCTTCCCACCCAACATGAGCATATGGCCCAACCTCGGGAACTGATACTTCCCTGACCATGGTGCAGAGGGGCTGGGGGTGCCCCAAATATGGACCATAGCAGTGGCCTGGAGGTGCTAAGGACAAGGGAACTGTTCTCTCACTCACCAGAAGTATGGCCGGTGGCACTCTGCAGAAAGGCTTTCTGGAACAGATGCTGCCCTGAGGTGGCCACAGCAGGGAGACTGAAGAGGCCTCCAGACCTGAGAAGACACAAGGAGGCCCAGCACCATCAGACCCAGCTGCTAAGAGGCTTGCATTCAAGCTGCATGCAGACTCTGGTTCCTCTGAGCTAAAAGCTAGAGGCTGCCTGTGGGAAGGTGGAAGAGACTCAGTTGTCCTTCTTCCTCACAAAGAGCATGACCAGCCACCCGTGAGAGGCAAAGAAGGAGGCAATGCAGCCAGGGCTGTGTAAGTACTCCACGTTCTGCTCATTTCGTGGGTTTCAGAGGTAGAGGTGCCTAAAGCCAGAAACCCAGAGACCCCAGCAGGCAGAGAAAAAACTCAATAAAAGTATGGCCTGTCTAGTCATAGGACAAGCAAGAGAAGCCCAACAGGACACCCCATTTTGGCAATAACTGTCCCCAGTGAGCCAGATACTCAGAATGGGCACCCCATGCACAGCAACAAGGCCAAATAGAGTTTCCACCCTGCCTGTGGGTGACCAAGTACCTCAACCCCTGCTGGGGTGGTGTCAAATAAGCCAAGGCAGAAAGTTAGGACATCTCAACATCAGTAACAAGCCCCCCTCTTTCACCCCAAGTGTTGGAGTAGCCAACAAGGGCAGTCTGAGACAACAGAGCAGCCCAGCACTGTTCCTCGCATACAGGCTGATGTCACAGGACGGCAAGTAGAGAATCAGGATGTTTGCCACTGCTCAATATGAGCAAGGCTACCTCTACTCCAGCATCTCACTGGAGATGACGCAGAGGGC
Source organism: Ctenomys sociabilis (assembly GCA_004027165.1). Taxonomy (NCBI): domain Eukaryota; kingdom Metazoa; phylum Chordata; class Mammalia; order Rodentia; family Ctenomyidae; genus Ctenomys; species Ctenomys sociabilis. Next base: position 125,223 of record PVKA01001593.1, on the reverse strand, counting down.
TAGGCCTCCCCGCAGCAACAGGAGCCTCTCTGTGGGGGCATCGATGGAAGCCAGGTGGGGCACCAGCTGGACTCACCTTCACCAGCAGGAGCGAACTGCTTCCCTGAACTCGCTTCCTTGTAGAGGCAGCTTCAGAAAACACTAGCTAAACAAGAAGTTAGATTTAAATAAGATCCAGCATCTCATAGCACAGTACGAAAATGTTCAGGCTACAGTAAAAAGATCACTCATCGCACTAAGAATCAATCAGCAAGACCTCAAACTAGGAAAAGACCACGAGTAGATGCCTCCAAGGATAATGAGAGGCACTGAACACTGCTATGATAGCAACACTGCTGTGAGCACTTACATGCTGGAAGCAGAAGATGCAGCAAGAAAATAGAAGACCTCAGCAGCGAAAGAAAAGACTGGAAGAACCAGCGAATGAGAATGCTGGAACTGAAAAGAACCACACTTGAAATAAAAAGCTTAGCAGATAGATTCTATGGTGGAACAGAAAACAGAGAGAAAAGTCAGGGAGCAGGAAGATGGGCAAACAAAAGGCACCCAAATTGGGCAACAGAGAAAAAACAGAGTGAAAACCAGCAGAGGCTTGGAGTTGTGGGAATACAACAAAATATATCACATGCAACTCACTGGAATCCTACGAGGTCAGAAGAAAGAGGTAAGGTCTTAGTGCTCAAAACCTCCCCAAATTTGACAAGAGACACAAAGGCACAGATTCAAGAAGCTGATGACTCCCAAACAGGGTAAATTCAAGAAAGTTCACAGCAAGATGTATCATAATTAAGCCAAGAAAAGGTCATGAAAGCAGGCAGAGAAAAGGGAACCTTACATAGAGGGGAGAGATGATCAGAATAACTAGATTTCTCATCACAAACCATGGAAACCAAAAGAAAGTGGTGCAGCGTTTGTCAGGTGGCGAAAGAAAAGGTGGATTAAATGTGTGATTGTATTAAACAATTACAGTCTAAGAATGAAGAGAAAGATCAAGATCTTCTCAGACGGAAGGAACTAAGAATTTGTCACTCATAGATGTGCTCTAAAAGGCTACAGTAGCCTCTCCAAACAGAATCAATAAAAGTGATAGCACTGGAGCATAGGGAATGGATACAGTAGGCAAAAACATGGCACATATAAGAGGCTGTCCTTCACACGTTTTCTAAATTATGCTTAAAAGTTCATTGAAAATTCTAACAACATTCTGCTGTGTTTGTAAACTGACAAAGAGATAATGTAACAATTACCAAGGGAGAAGACGAAGAATCATAAAAAGGAATGCATTTGACTCAAATTAATATCACGATAGAGCTGGGGATGGTGGTGCACGTCTGTAATCCTAGCCCTCAGGAGGCTGAAGCAGGATGACCATTGTGAGTTCCAGACCAGCTTGAGCTACAAAGTGAGCTCATGGCCAGCCTTAACTCATAGTGAGACCCGGTCTCAAAAAGACAAAAAAAAAAAAAAAAATCACAATAGACGGTGATAAAGTTAGGTATATGTGACATAATGGTTAGAGCAACTACTTAAAAAGGGACTCAAAAGTACAACTCAATATAAATAAATCAAAATAGAACTCAAAATGCCCAAGTAACATACAAACCAAGAAAATGAAAACAAATAACTGAAAGAAAATAAACCTTAACATATCGATGACTGCAACAAATATAAATAGTGTGAATACACAAGTAAAAGAAAGGTTGGCACAATAGGTTTTAAAAGACACATTTATAGGAGATCTACAGGATACTGACAGGCAAGATGAATAATACATTATATAAACATAATTCAAGAGCAAGCAGGCATGGCTATATTAGTATTAGGTAAAGTAGACTTCCGGGAGAAGAAAATCACCACAGAGAACACTGAAAATGATAAAGGGTATTTCAAAGGAGAAGAATCTGCACTTAAGCCTGCCTGGAACCCTCAACAAATCTCTCAATTACGGCTGGTGAGATAGCTCAGCGGACTAAGTGCCTGCTTCGGCGAGCGCAGGGACCAAGGTCTGATCTCCAGCACCACATGCTGCGCCAGCCCTGCTCCCTGGTGGGCTGAGCCAGGGGGCAGGGCTGAGCCAGGGGAGGGGCTAAAATGAGCCAGAAGGCGGAGCTGAGCTGGCCAGCATTGCAGCGCATACCCATAATCCCAGCACCGGGCAGGCTGAAAGCAGGAGGATCACTGAGTCTGAGCTGCATAGTGAGACCCTGCAACAACCAAATACGTAAAACAAACAAACAAAAAAGTCTCTTAACTAAATACGCAAGTGAGGGAGGTGAGCAAGGCCACAGAATATCCCACTGATCAACAGAACACATGCTCTTTTAATTATGGTAATTTATAGCAAGGTATGCACACGTTAGAAACACGAGTTTCACACCAGTTTCAAATTCTACCTCAAAAAGCTGGAAAAAGGAGAGGAAAAACTTACGCTAGCATTTAGGTCAAGATAGACCTAGAGGACTTTATTTTTAAAAGGCAACAATAATTTTATTTGCATTTATTTTACACTTAATTTATTCTTGTGGCCTAAGTTTTTATTTCTTCAGTTTCACCTGGGATATCTTTTTCTTCTGTGCAGCTTCCTCTTCTGGTTTAAGAACGTTTGTTCCTTTTCAGTAAGGATCAACTCAATATGGCAGGGAAGCTCATGGCTGGATTAATCTGTCCATGAGCTCAATAAGTACAGCGGTGCATCTTGGGTGCTTTGTTCACTTGGATATGTTTAATAAGCAGAGAATCTACATCTAAACCCTTAAGCTCAGCATTACTCTCTGCATTTTTAAGTATGTGCAGCAAACATTCAGCACTCTTTTTGGGCCAATGACCCTGCATCTAGCCCCACTGTTTGGCCTGGGCACACCTACCAACTCCACCGTTGTAATGCTGGAACAGCACACATGGCTTGTTTAATGTGACATCCTTCAGATACTTGGTGGCCTTTCAGATTTGCATACCCTTGACGGCCTGGGCAGTTTCACGCATGTTCTTAAAGTGAAAATTTGAGCCTCTCGATTTGCATGATTTTGTGGGATTTTCTGGGCTGAGAGAGTAGCAAACCATTTTCACAGGTCACCTCAGGCCACTCACAGCATGAGGAAGCTAGATCTAGAGGACTTGACATGAAGTAAGCCAGACGTGGAAGGCAAGTCCCAGTGCTCTTACATGCCTGTGGAAGTGAAGACAGGCGGTCACCCAGGAGCAGAGAGTAGAACAGAGGGCAGCAGAGACCATGAAGGGTGGGGTGGGACAGAGCTGAGATAGCAGAAGAATAATGGCCCCCAAACATGGGGCTGGGGAGTGCAGCCCTGGGGTTAGACGGCACAATGCATAACATCAACTATGGCCTACATAATTAAACAACATTTCAGAATAGCCAGTGAATTAGAAGGTTCCCAGGGGAACCACTCATTTGGGCGCCCCCTCCTGTCCCTCTCTTGGACAGGAGCTTTCTTTCCCTCAATAAATCTATTCTGCTCATAACCTCCAAAAAAAACAAGATTCCCAGCACATGGATAATGTGTGAAGACAGACATGTTGAAATTGACTCAATGTGGCCACTGCATGCTATGTACAGGTGCTGAGTACATATGCCACAAAGTGAGAAATAAAACCATCTAAATCATTTTTAAATGCAAGAATAACAGAAACAAAAAAAAGAAAGAAAAAGAAAAATATGATAATAAAAAGAAAATTCAGGCTAGGGAGATAGCTCGGCAGTCCAAGTGACATCACACACCATGCGGGGTGCAGCAAGCCAGCCATCAGAATCAGATGTGTGGCATACACCTGCAATCCCGGCACGGGGGAGGCTGCAACAGGAGGATCACTACGAGTCTGAGCTGTGTAACAAGACCCCTGTACCAATTAAAATTTTAAAATGAAAAAGAAAATTCAGCTAAGGGTATAGGTCAGGGGCACAGGTGCCTGCCTGGCAAGCACAAGGTCCTGAGTTCAATTCCTGGTACCAAAAAAGAAAATTAAATGAAATCAATGTAAAAGTCAATTAAATTGGCCAAATCCTAGCACCTAGAAGGACTCATAAAGAGAAAAGAGAAAAACCGGAGCTATCCATGGCAGAAGGCCTCACCAGACAGCAAGAGGACTAGCTCCACACACACATCTTAAAACACAGACAAAACAGATTGGCTGTCCGAAAACTACAAACTCTAATAACTTGTCCAATACAAACAGGTAATTGAATAATTCCACATAACTATTAAGGAAATTGAATTCATTAGTTTAAAACTCCCACTTTTAGAAGAAAATTGTCAGACTCATATGGTTTTATTGGGCAATGAAGGATTGAAAGAAGAGTTAATACTAACTCTACAATATCCCTTTCAGAAAATAGAAGAGGCAACACCACATGCCAGATCATCATATAGGGCAAGTGGTACCCTGATACCCACACAGACATGACATAGTTAGAGACCCCTATTGGGCTGGGAGGTAGGCAGGATCTGGGTCCTTAACTGCTGCTGACCAAAAGCATGATTTGTGAATTCTCCTGGGAAGGTCCGCTGTTCTTGCTGAGAACCATGACTCCTCACCTGTGCCTCCAGATGCCCAATAGGTAACTAAAAGCAGAATAAAACTTGATCTTCATTTTGTATCCTTTCATTACTGTAAACCTTGGGTTGGACCTTTCCTCAGCTATGCATAGGCATGCGTTGATCATTTAGGCAGTCTGACTAGGCAGTCTGGCTGGACAGGTTTGATTATACCTGAATTCACACGATCTCATTCCCCCTCAAGACTGAGAACATTGACCTATACCCTGAATCCTGGAGCTACTGTCCTAAACCTATGACTACCTGGATTCCAGGAAAGGTAGTACCCCTATGACTGACACCAGCTCAGAGAGAGACAGTCCTCTCCTGTGTGTGAAACCACCTCCTAGTTACAAAGATTTCAGAACTCTGACATCAGGACAGAGGCAATGATTAGCTGGACCCCCAAGCTCACCAGCCAATCCTTGAAAGCTACCCTTCTGGGGCTGGCCAAATAGCTCAGTGGATTAAAGCATCTGCAAGCAGGCACAGGGGTCAGGGGTTCCCTGGGCCTGCCATGCCAGCCCTGCCCCTGGGGTGCACTGAGATGGCAAGTGAGACTGGGTAAGGTGGCACATGCCTATAATCCCAGCTCTTGGGAGGCTGCAAACAGGAGAATCACTACAAGTCCGATCTATGCATTGAGACACTGTACACCCTGTAGACCCTTCCCTAAAATATAGGGGAAAAACCTGACCTTCTTTCTGCCTTTGCAGATAAGCTAGTCTGACCTGAATATGCCCTTCTAGCCACCTAAGCTGGAGTCTTTTTCTATCTTTCCTCTAAACTTTCAATTAATTTTTCTCCTACAAATTTGTGCCTTAGTTTAATTTCTACTTCTACAACAACAAGAAACCATGCTGGCTGGCAACAATACCAAAACCAGACAGTGAGTGACAAGGAGGGAGGGAGGGAGGGATACAGAGTCAGACAGACAGACACAGAGACAGACAGACACACACATAGAGACACACAGAGAAAGAGACAGAGAGAGAGGGACAGACAGACAGACAGATGCAGGTTGACTACAGATCAGTACTCTTCATGAATAGAAACACAGAAATCCTTACCAGAATGTTAGTAAATAACATGTAAAATGTATGAAAAGAAATAAACCCCATGACCAGATGGGCTTTACTCCTGGGACATAAGGTTGGCTTATTCTATGTAATCCAGAGAAAGCATTTCACAAAACTCAGCATCTATCTGTGACCAAAACTCTCCTGAAAATAAGACAGACATTTCTTCAACTCAATACATACTACCTAGACTAGACATCCACCAAAAAAATCAGCTAACATTATACTAAAACAATGAAAGACTAAGAGTTTGCCCTTTACTATTAGGGCCAATGCAAAGATATGTGCTCCCAATGCTTTTATTCACAACGCACTCTAATGAGTATGATGAGGTAAAAAGAAAACCCAAAATGTACAGATTAGAAAGAAAACTATGCCTATCTGTACAGGGCATGATCACAGAAACAAGGGAGTACAAAGACAAAAACCTTCTAGAAACTATAAATGAGTCGAAGGTTACAAGATATATGATCTACTTATAAAAAATGAACTGTATTCCCATTTGCAGTTATTTGGGGAAGAGACATTTAAGCATAAGTGTCACAGAACACATATGGAGCATCTGTGATGGATCTACATAGCAATGATGAAAGGAATTCAAGAATTCTCAAATAAATGAAGAGAGAGACTCTGTATCAATTGAGAAACTCAACATAGGATACCAATTCTTCTCAATTGGATACAAAAGCTAAACCCAACTCTAAAATCTCACATCCCCCCCTTTCACCATGCTGGTCCTGCCCTCAGGGCATGCTGAGAGCAATGGAAACTGCATGGGGTGGTGCCCTCCTATAATTCCAGCTCTTGGGAGGCTATAAACAGGTGGATCACTACAAGTCCAATCTAGTAGTGAGACCCTGAACACCCTGTAGACCTTCCCTAAAATACAAAAAATAAGTAAATAAATAAAATCTCAGCAAGACTTCTGTGTAGATGCAGACACTGTAGCACTACATTGTACCCGGCAAGGCAAAGCAGCAAGAATTAACTACAAGAATTTGCAAAAGAACAAAGCAAGAATTAGCTATCTTATGTCAGGCTTATTATTTAGCTGCAATCATCGGGGCTGCCTACATCTGGGTCCAGGAGGAGGACAGAGCAACGGAGCACCCACATAAAACACACCAGGGACCCACCTGACTTCTGGAAAAGGTAGCAGCATAGTTGAAAGGGGAGAAGTTGTCTTACAACAATGGGGATGGAGCAAACACCCAGCCCTAGGAAAACTGATAAATAGCAACCAAAGTTGTGTGCCTTCTACAAAAATCAACGCACAATGAATCATGGTCTTACCTGCAGAGCCACAAAACTTTTAGAAAAAAATAGAAAATATTCAGTCTAGGATCAGGCAATCCATTCTTGGACTTGGTGCTAAAAGTGTAATCCATACACAGAAAAACTGCTAAGAAGGACCTCATGTCAATGTTAAAAATCTCAGCTCTGTACAGGACCCTGGTAAAAGAAAAACAAACCAGGAAGTAACAGGAAGTGTTGGAAAACCATGTATTTAACAAAGGTCTCTATAATAGATAAAGAACTCACAAAACTCAATAGTAAAGACAAAAATCACAACAATCCAATTAAAACAAGGGCAAAAGAGACAATGATGCCAGGTGTGGTGGTGCACGCCTATAATCCCAGCACTTAAGAGGCTGAAGCAAGAGAGTTGCTGAGTTCAAGGCCAACCTGGGCTTCATAATGAGAACTTGTGGGGGGAAGGACATATATTTTACAAAAGAAATACAGATGGCAAATAAATATGTGAAAACAATTTCATCATTGGCTATTAAAATGAGACACCATTATATACCTTTGCAAACTGTCAAAAAAAAAAATCAAAAATTCTCATCACTTGGTGACAAAAAGAGAGAAACTAGATCACTTTATTATTGGTGGGAAAATTAAATGGTACAGCCCCAATGGAAAATGATATGATGGCTTTCTAAGAAAACCTTAGCATGCAACTACCTTGTAACTGAAAGACGACACTACAAGCGTCCACCCGAGAAAACCAAAGGCCTCTGTTCACAGGAGGACTTCACCTCATGGCTCCGGCAGCTTCATTCCTTATTAGCTCCAAGCCTCAGGCAACCAAGATGGCTTAAAAGAGTGGGCCCGAACACCCACACCATGCAACACCGCTCCACAGTGAGAAGCAAGGAGCTACAGAGAGATGACAACCTGGGTGAATTTGCACAGCGCTACACTGAACTAGAGAGAGGGATGGGGGAGGGGCAGCCCCAAGTGTTGCTATACGATTCCATTTCTGAATAATTATTGAAATGATAAGAGTAGAGAAAAGGAGAGCACATCCGTGGCTGCTTGGGTTAAGGAGCTTCCAGGGTGGGAGGAAGTATACAGTGGTGAAGGACTAGCAGAAAAAAATCCCACGAGTGGGCATACTTGACCTTGACGGTACCGATGTCAGTGTCCTGGCTGTTACGCTGTGCAGTATAGTTTTCTAAAAGCTCCTAAAATAAAAAGGTTAATTTATCTGAAAAAGTACATCATAGAAAATAAATCTCCACAAAGATTATTACCATACCACCCAGCAGTCCCACTCCTAGGCAGCTACCTAAAAGCAACAGAATGTATGTCCACATAAAACTACATAGGAATGATGGATGCAGCATCCTGAACAAAGCCAAGCAGTGCAGGTACCCCAAGTGTCCAACAGCTAATGAGTAGACAGAGGCGCTGGTTTAACCTGTTATGTTTGGGTAATAAGTGTCCCCCAAAACTCATGTGTTAAAGAGTTGGTCTCCAGGGTGTGGTTACTAGGTAGTGTTGTGGACATTCAGGAGGACAGAAGGAGGTGCTCAGATCACTGGAGATATGCCTCCATAGAGACTGTGGGAACCTGCTCTCTCCATCTCTCCCTGCACCCCACACAACCACCCCTGCTATTTTCATGCCTTACCAGAGGCCCAAAGAATTAGACCTCCTGCTCTTGGACTGGGACCTCCAAAACTATGAGCTAAACAAACCTTTTCTCTTTATGAATGAATTGCCTCTGGCACTTTGTCATAGTAACAGGAAGCGGACTAATATCCCCAACAGAGAATAACTAAATTACTAAGCTATTTTTAAATGTTAGCCTTCAGAGGTCTATTTTTACAATTGCTCATCATTGTAACTGGGGTTGAAATCAGAACGATGAGCATTCTGAAATGGCTTTGTGGTTCTCCGGAAACATACTAGGCATAAAACAGCCCAGTGTTCTGGGCTTCTAGTCAATGTACCAGCCTCGGACCGTGTAAAGCTCAGGACCTGTGTCCTAAGGGCCAACAGAAAGTTATCAGCTTCTGCCGGTCTGCATTCTGGCTAATTCTGTGTCCTCTCCTGTCACAGAACTCAAGCATGGAGACCTGGGATACGAGAAGTGTGTATGGGCCTCCCACACATGGAAGATCACACTGTCTCCTGAGGCAGGAAAATGGTCAAACAGCCTGTGCTGAGGGCCCTTCTGGGGCTGAGCACCAGAATCTCTCACAGGAAGCAAAGCAGATATTCAAAGTCCTATGGACAAGGGTCTACGGGAGCCCAGATTCCAGCACCCAGAGTCCTACAAAAGCCAGCACAATCTTCATGAGAGGACAGCTGGGAAGCTCTCCAGAAAGCAGGCAAGATGCAATTTAGAGTGCCAGACCCTCCCATGGGATGGACAGACACCACAATGGCTCCTGTGAGCACTCCTAGGGGCTATTGGGGATACCTCTAGGTGGAACCCCAGAGAGCACTGAAGTGGATCCAAGCAAGCAGGCCTGTGCCTGGGACTCCCAGCCTGGGCAACTTCTTAAACAAGTCACCTGGATAGGAAGATCCCTGCAGCAGAAGGGAAGAGAGCAGGGCTGGAAACAGCCTAAAGATAAAAGTGAGGAGAGCACATGAAATGGGACTCAACACTCACAAACTCTGTGCAGCTGTCACAATGTAAAAGCATGAGCTATACAACTAACTCAGCATGGACTCTTCAGGTAGCTACTGGTCCAAGCTTGCAGGAGCAGGAAGCACCCTCTGCTACCTGTATAGGCCACTGAAGTCCCACTGGACCAAGTAAACAAATGGCTCCAACATATGTTTGCTCACCAACTGCTTGTGGGTTGGTGAGTACCTCCCCTCCCTGGCAACATACCTATAAGAGACTTTGCATGATGTACCCAGAAGGACCCCACCCATTAATGAAGGACACTATGCAAGACCCACTTCCTCCCTCCTGCCACTTCCTCCCTCCCTCCCCCATCTCTCTCCTCCATGTGCCATAATGAGGAGCAGACCCTAGGCCTGGTCTGGACTTAACTCTCAAAGGCGAGCTGTCCCATGAGGCTCCCAGGACCCAGCCTGGCCTCCCTGGAGGACACCAGTTATGGGGAAGAACCATACCTTGCAACCTCTCCAGCACACCAGATATCCTGCTTTGTCTTGAGATCCAAGGAAAAAGGAAGCTATTTCCACGTAAATGAGTGAGTGGGCAAGAGGGGCTGAGGAACCCAAGACCATATGAGCTGGCAGCTGAGCTTGCTTAGAAAATTGCTGAGAACTGAGACATTTGCATGACCAAGTGCCATGTGCTCAGCAGCACGACCAAAATATGGCAACAACCCAAGTGCCCATGGATGATGGATGGATGCATAATATGATCATGCATATTATGGACTACTGGTCTTTATTTTTAAAAAGGTGGTGGTGGGGGAATCCTGACACACACACTACAACATGGATAATGTTGGAGTATTCTACACCTAGTGAAAAAAGCAGGCACAAAAGAGACAAATATTGCATGATGTCACTAATACCAGATCTCACAGTGGTCAGATTCCCACAGACAGAAAGCAGGATGGGATGCCAGGGTCTAGGGAGAGAATGGGAGATGATGTTTGATAGGGTTATAGTTTTAGTTTGAGAAAATGAGAAAGTTCTGGAGAGAAGACGGCGAATGGGCATCTCTGCACCGTGCAGTTAATGATCAAAATGGCACATTAATTATACATTCTTTTTATGTGTGTGATACTGGGTTCAAACTGGGGGCCTTGGGCTTACCAGGCAGGCACCTAAGCCACTGAGATCTCTCTCCAGTCCACTATTCTATAATTTTTAAACCTACCAATACAGAATGAGCTTAAATGAAAATGCAGGACACTAAGATACCATCAAAATTCAAAACTTTCATACTTCAAAGGATGTCATTAGCAAAGTAAAAACAGAATGCTTAGAATGGAAGAAAATATGAAATTAAGTATCTGATAAGAAACTTGGGTCTAGATAGGTAAACAATTCTCATCTATAAATAACAAAAAGACACAAAGGTATTTAAAAATGAATAGTGAACATTTCTCCAAAGAATATAACAAAGTCTCCGATACATACCCAAAACGATGCTTTATTTATTCTCATTAACCCCAAGAGAAATACAAATCAAAATCCAACAAGAGGGAGTAGGAGTGTGTCTCAATGGTTCAGTGCTTGTCTGCTGTATTTGGGGCTCTGGACCCACTCCTCAGCACAGAGAAAAGAAAAAGAAGAAGAAAAAACACACCTAACCAGATACATCACACCCACCAGAATGGCTACACTCAAAAGCAGAGCTAATAACAAGTGTCAGTGAGGACAAACCCTGGGGATAGGCTGGTAAAATAGCTCATCCACAGTGGAGAAGCCAGCAGCTCCTCGAAAGGCTAAACACAGACTTGCCTAAGCCCCACAATGCTTACTCCTGAGGAGGTATCCTGAGAAATGAAACTGTGTCTACATAACAATTTGCATGTGCGTGTGCACAGCAGCAAGATACCCAGCGGCCAGAGTGGGCGAGACCTGCACGTTCACCTGATGAATGCGTACATGAAGTGGGTTTCACTCACTCAGTGAAAGAGAAAGGAACGAAGCGCTGTCTCCTACCCCAACATGGATAAACCGTAAAAGCTTCACACCCAGGGCAAGAAGCCAGTCACCACAGGCCATGGAGACTGATCTGTTTTTTATAGAGAAGTCCAAACTAGGCAAAGCCTAAAACAGAAAGTAGATTCTTTTTTTTTTTTTTTTTGGGGGGGGGGTGTGCTTAAAACACTGTAAAAGCGCGGCAATAGCCCTTCACTCTGTGAATATGCTATTTAGTTACTGAATTATGTTTTTTCAATGTAGCCAGGTCTAGGGATACAAGCCTGTAATCCCAGCACTCTGGGAAACTGAGGTAGGACTGTAAGTTCCAGGCCCGGCCTGAGCAACTTAGCAAGATCTTGAGTATCAACAGTTATATGGATGAATAAATGTGCTCAGTGTGGAGGCCCTGGGTCTCGGCCACAGCACTGCAGTAAATAAATGAAAAACAGAAATAAAAGAGTGAATTGTATGGTGTGTACATTACATGTTGATAAAACTGATATATACATAGGTATATACATATGTATAGACACATACCTATATACATACATACATACATATTTTAAGAGTTAGGACAGTACATTCACATTCATCAGCACCTGATTGGGATGGGGTGGGCACATATCAGGCACTAGGAACATTCTGACGAACAGGACAGACAGACAAGGTTTACCCTGATGTCTCAGTTACTCTTCTCTCATTGCTGGGACAAAATACCCAACACCCAAGATGAAGGAAGGAAAGGTTTATTTAGCTCGAAGTTCGTGCAGGTTTCAGTCCACACTCAGCTGGCTCCAAGGCAGAGTGGCACATGGTAGAGAGCAACCATTCACGGTGGCAGCAGAGAGCAGAGAGCGGAGGGAGGGGCAGCAGCTCAGCAGCTAGCCAGCCTCTCTCCCCTCCCTACATTGTAATGCAGAGTATCTGCCCCAGGGCCCTCACACCCATAACCTCAGCATTGGACCAACAATCAATCACAAACTCCAGAAGCCACCCCGTGACTGCAGGAGGCTTTGGGGGAGACAACTAGACACAAACCATAACACCTGGGATGAGGACCTTCCAGAGGGAAGCAGGCAGGTAACAAATACAGGGCCACACTGAGTCCAGATGTAAGCTGTCGAGGAAGCACAGCTGGTAAAGCAGAGAGCCAAGGAAGAGACAGCTGTATGTGTCCCCAGCCCTGTGTCTACTGCCAAGGCTATCCAGAGAGAGGCCTGCCTACCAGCTACAGGGGCCTCACTCTCAAAGAGGCAGGGCCTGCCCTTTTCTTCTCATCCCATACAATTGGGTTACCAAAGGGCTGACCCTGAATGATCGGACATGAACACCTGTCACCAGGGACAGTCCCCTCCCAGCCTCTCCCTTAACTTCCCTCCTGAACCCACTCAGGAGAAGCGGAAAAAGAGAAGAGACTGCCCTACCAACCAGAACATAGTCCAGCTCTTCTTTGTAAATTCACCTTCCTCAATACCACCCTCCATCTGGCAGGACACTCAGAAGCCATTACTGATAAAGAACAGACAAATGCCAGAACGCGTGGCATGGTGAGGACAACTCAATAACACAGTGCTGGTGTTCTAAAACAGGATAAACTTTGCCTGCTACCAAAAACCTGTAAGTTGAACTTAAGTCACAGATAACCCAAGGCTCAAACCCCACTCACTTCCAGTTTCATAACCCTAAACAAGGCATCTCTTTTCCAACAGAGTGGCTGGGAACAATGAAATGAAAACACACACACAAAGATACCAGCACGTAGCAGTTGCCCAATTAACAACCTGATAAATGGGCATGCTTCCTGATTCTGTTATTAGGAACTTATCTATTCAGCAAACCTTTATCTAAGGTGAATGCCTGCTACTAACAAATTCCCAGTGTGCTGTGCTGTGCCTCACTCTGAAAAGCATGTGAATGGATAAGAAAATCCTGGGGTCTCCAGCTCCCAGTTGTTCTGTAATTCCCAAAGATTGATTGTTCTCAAAGGGCACCCTTAAACTCTATGGCTGGACCACGTCTTCCTCTGATGAGAGCCCTGGAAGTGTTGGCTGCTCCTCCCACTGCTAGTGGTGACATGAGCAGCCTGGGGAAAGCATCAGTCTGGAATCTTCTGGGCTCCTTCCCTGTCTCCACGCTCCTCTTCACAGTTCTCTGGGGACAGTCAGACACTTTTCTTGTCCCCCCCCAAAAAAATATCCAGGGCCTGAGCCCCCAACCCAGTAGAAAGCAGATAGGCTGAGTAGGCAAAGGAAGGGACAGCTGTATGTGATCCCAGCCTCCCCACCCACCATGCCCCCAGCCCTGCATCACTGTCAAGAGTATCCAGAGAGAGGCCTGCCTACCAGCCTACACAGGCCAGAGCAGGCCAGAGGAGGATGGGGAAACACTCTCCTCGATCCACAGCTGGGAGGTCGCCCAGGCCCCACAGCATCTATGTAGGCAGCCTCCCAGACAGTTTTTACCTCCAGTAGGGATGACCATTGAGGTCATTTGCCCTTTCTGGGTGATGGGTCACAGAGCAAGGACATTCCAAGGTCACATGCTGGGGGTTGCATGGCCATAACCTAGAATGGCGCTGTAGCTCACCTTGGGACACAGGTAAGCTATAGCTCACAGGAGCTTCCTGGTGCCCTGTCACTTGCCATACAACTGAACTTTTGGTCACATTACAATGCACCATGTCACAATGTTCTTCCATGTGGATCTCTTTGGTGGTCTTTTTTATTTTCTTACATCTGCATGTTCATTTTGTTTCCAAGACTTGAGGTGTTCTCAGCCATAATTTCTTTGAATGAGTTTTCTGGTCAAAGTCAAACATGAAGAGAATTTTGAAAGCAGAATAAGTGATGCCTTTCATACAAGGGAACTTCCACAGGACTATCAACAGATTTCTTAGCATAAACTTTGCAGGTCAAGAGAATATACGATGAGATATTCAAGATATTGAAAAGTAACCAAAAAAAAAAAAAAAGTGAATAAAGAAAACACCAAAATACTATATACAATGAGGGCTGGCCAAATAGCTCAATGGATTAAAGTGCATGCAAGCAGGCACAGGGGCTGGGGGTTTGATCCCCACACTGGCCTCACTCCCAGGGCTCACTGAGAAGGTAACTGAGACTGGGTGTGGTGGCACAAGCTTGTAATCCCAGCTCTTAAGACGCTGTAAACAGGTGGATCATTACGCATCCGATCTACTACTGAGATCCTGAACACCATGTAGACCTTTCCCTAAAATAAAAAATACTATATACAGTGAAAGTGTCCATTCTAAATGCAGGCATTCCAAGACAAAGCTGAAAAAATTCATCAGGACTAACTTAAAAGAAATGTTCAAGGGAGCTCTCCAAGCTGACATGGAAGAACATTAAAAGTGACACAATAGGGCCAGGGAGATGGCTCAGTGGAATAAGTGCTTCTGTGGCAAGTGCAAGGGCCTGAGTTCAATCCCTGGTTCCGCAAAAAAAGAAAAAAAAAAAAAACACAATAGCATTTAAAAAAAAATGACACAATAGCATAAGTGAAACTCACTAGAAAATGCAAATATACAGACTAACCCAGAGTCTGTGTTATTGTAATAGTAAGAGAATAAATTGCTTTTAATTCTAGGATCAAAATTAAAAGAAGACAAAAATTGCTAAAACACATGAATAGTATAGATGTAAACTGTGATAACAGTGAAAAAGTGTGTTGGGGAGAAATTACAGTGTTGAAGTTTTGTGATTCAATGTGTTATCTTAAGTTAGACTGCTAGAATTAGAAGATATTTTATGTATGCCTTAAACTCACCGTACATACATATTCACAACACATTTTGAGAATAAAGTCCCCTGCCCTACCCCAATCCCTGGCTGTGGATGGGTCAGCTGCCTGTCTTCCCTGAGCACACATCTGGCTGTTGAATATGTTGCCTCCCTGGGACACAAGTGTCTCCCAGCATGCTCTCTGTCTCTTCTCCTGCCTTGATCCTGCAGCCATCTACCAGGGCCTCCTCAGACTCTGCAGCAGATCCTTCTCCACCCTCCCTCCCAAGTGCTCCTATCCACAAGTGCCAGGCAGTGCACTTCCAGGAGCCCCCACCTGGATAGGGCCTCATATCCACAACACTGTCCTGCTGCCTGACCCTTGTTACTGCCCAGGCCCATGCTGCCCAGTCTCGGGACAAGCTCGCCCTCTCCCATACCCCACAAACACCTCTTCTGCTCCTCAACTGCTGCATGCCCATCCTGCTCTGCATCATACCAGCTGCTCTGCCAGTGTATCCTCAATCTCCTGAGATGGTGGGTGGCAGCCTGCAGAGGGCCCTGCATATACACACTGTCTCAGCTCTGCAGCAGAGGATCTGCTTCTTCCTGCTTGGCATGGAGATCCAGAATTCCAGCTAAATTTCAGACATGTCTTGAAAGGTAAGGGATATGCCTTGTTCAAAACATCTGCCTGGTTACATGATGACAAAGCTGGCCTTTGAGTCCAGCCCCTGCCTAGGAGGCTGGCCCTATGGCTCCTTCTAGCAGTTCTCAATGTGTGTTCTAGGGAACCCAAAGGGTTCCTCCAAGGCTTCCTGCAGGAGAATTGACATCAAAACCTTTTATAGATTTCACTCTCCTTCTCTCCTACAGTGGTCACATTCTCCAGGATCCATACAACACGTGATACAACAGACAAGCAGAGAAGCCAAGCCAGGCAGCATGCGCTTTTGCAAAAAAACATGCAAAACACCACCATTCAACAGCGTTTTTCTGTTTTAGGAAATAAGAGTTTTCTGGTTTGCTTTGTTTCCAATTATTCCTTTTTTGGGAAATGTTTCTGTAAACAAATGCTATTTATGGTATGTCATGAGTGTACTGTTGTTGTCCTTAAATATATTAATAACACTTGTGGTATGGGAGATTGTCCCCAGGTCATTTGCACTGGGCTACATCCTCATTCTTTTCTGGCCTTTGAGACAGGATCTTGCAAAGTCAGTAAGTCACCCAGGCCAGGGCCTCAGCTTAGACCTTTTTGCCCCATGAGGTGCTGATTTAAATTTTCTTTTTAAATTTCCCATAAGACAAACTGTCAATAGATAAATGCACATGCGCAAATATTTCTGGGTCCTTACAAGCTTCTGTTAGGCCAGCTGTGGTGGTGCGTGCCTGTAACCCCAGAATTCTGGGAAGCCAAGGTAGGAGGATCTCAAATCCCAGCCCAATACAGGCAATTCAGCAAGACCCTGTCTTAAAATAAACAAAGGACTAGGGACACAGCTCAGTGTAATGGCCCTGGTTCAACTTAGTGTCACAAAATAAACAAAAACAAAAAACACCCTCTCCTAAGAGAGAAAAGGAGTCTTCAGACTAATTTTGAAGATTTTTATGTGCTTTCCTATCCGCCCCCCCCCATCTGAAAGTGAATGGGAAGAAAAACTAGTTTGTCCCAAGGAAAGTGTTTATTCCACAGAGCCATCTCCCCCACCCCCAAGGTGGCCTAGAGGCAGGTAAGGGGCTGCTGCATCATTCTGCACAGTGACAACCTATCCAGGCCCAGCCATGAGGACTTCAGGGAGGTCGGTCAGCACCCTTTGTCTTGGCCCATCACTGGGAAAGGGCACTGTGCTCCCAGAGTCCACCCACAACTGCCGTGGGGATAACAGCATGGCTCTGCATCAGGAAATTCCCTGGCAAGTGCCCCCTTTTACCATGAGTAGGACCTTCACCATGTGCAGTCACAAGGACCACAAAGGAAGGGAAATGGAAGGATTTTTCAAGAATATGGTTCCCCTGCTGTCCCTAAACAGCAGGATCTGGGGGACAGTGGCCCAGGACAGCTCACTCCTGTTTATCACACCCACCCAAGGCCAAGGTGAGGGCAGAAACCGTATATAAGAAAAGCTTAGCTCCCATCACTATGGGGCCACAAGCCCACCAGCTCTGAACAGCCGAGCATGTCCTGGTGCCCTGCCAGTCCATGTCTACCCCTCCACCTATGCTGAAGTGGGCATCCAGCTCCCACTATCCAAAAGCTTTGTCAAAAACAGGCAGACTCTAAAATGACAGAACAATCCCAGGAGGGCCCTCTGCAGACCAGACAGAACCCCCCAGCACCCAGCATGAGCCACTTAAACTCCAGAGGCATTGCCCACAGGGACCCCAAAGATGCAAACAAACGAAACGCTGGCATTCCTGTTGCTTTAGCAACAAAGTATGTTCCCCACTTCCATGGATGTGATGAACACACATCATTGCACTTTAAGGAGCTGGAGGAGCTCTAGGAATCAGGAACAAGCTACTTGTTCCTATCTTTGTGATTGGAAAATTATTAACAGTAAATCCAGGCTGGCTGTTAGCATCTTCAGAAATTCCATTCCCAGCCCCACCTAAACTCTGAGTTCACATTCCATAGAAAGCTCACTGTTTACCCATAGACTTTACCCTCCACTCCCCTGCACCCACTTGGTAAATATCCTGATGGAATGATCCTGGCCAGTGAGGGCATGTGCCACCAGCCAAGTGCCAGGTGTCCCAAGGCTGCCGTGCCAACACAGGACCCCCAACAGCCAGAGCTACTCCTCTGTCTACAGCCTCCCAAGGAAGCCACTGGTTTGATGTCTTCTGTGACTTTTTAAAAAACATTTGTTTAATTATTTGAAACAGGGTCTCACTACATAGCTTGGACTCATAATGATCCCCCATCTCAGTCTCCCCAGCACTGGATTACAAGGCATGCACCACCGTGCCAGTTTCAGAGCCAGCAAAGCATGCCTGGGCTCCAAGACTGGCATATTATGTGATAGCAGGGATCGAACTTGGGTCCTTGAGCTTGTCAGGCAGGAGCTTTGACTGTCAAGATATCTCCCCAGCCCTTCTGTGACTTCTCACTGCTAAGTGACACCAAGGGAGGGAAAGCCTGGATCCACAATGAAGCAATGACCATGGTACCTTCCCATTATCAGTGTTCATCTACCACCATCCTTAGTCCCTAGGGCCTGCTTGTAGGTGTCTCTCTGAAGGACCTCCATGCTGAGGAATCAGTAGTGGATATGCAGAAAATTTAAAGCATTAAAAAAAATTAAAATTTAAAAAAAAGAAGTAAAGGGGCCCGGGGAGATAGCTCAGTAGAATAAGTGCTTCCCTAGCAAATGCAAGGGCCTGAGTTCAATCTCCGATTCTGAAAAAGAAAAAGAAAGCATAGAGGCTCATATCCAGCTGGCAATTCCGAAAAAGAAAAAGAAAGAAAGCACAGAGGCTCATATCCGGTTGGCCAGACCAATCCCAGCTCCTGGCCTGTATGGGTTCTGGGCCTGGGCTCTTCTGTGTTCAGTACGCACCCTACCT
This sequence comes from Ctenomys sociabilis, assembly GCA_004027165.1. NCBI lineage: Eukaryota > Metazoa > Chordata > Mammalia > Rodentia > Ctenomyidae > Ctenomys > Ctenomys sociabilis. The sequence goes on along the minus strand of PVKA01001593.1, from coordinate 106,404 downwards.
CTGGGTTCCAGGCCTCCCAGGACTTGCTGCAGCTGGGTTCCCCCTTCTCCACCCTGCCCTCTTCAGAGAAGCATCCAAAAACCAAGCATCCACCAGAGCTCTAGGGAAGCACCCAGGAGGCCCTGGGCTATTCTCCACTCTGGCTGCACTCGGAGGGCATCCTCCAATTTGCAGGGGAACCATGAGGCTGCAGCTCAGAGGTCTGGGCTATGGACAGCTCCGAGGTCACATCATCTGTCTGTACCTTCATTAAGGTGTTAATGTCTCAGGATAGAAATATCACCTACCAGGACCTTCCATCAACTACCCTACCTCCTAAAAACTGGAGGTTTCTTAAAGTGTTTTCCCAGAATTCTTGCAAACAGAATCCCTAGAGAACTAGATATTAACATTTCCCAGATTGGACCTGGAGTCTGTGAGCACCCTTATGGCCCACCATTTGGAATCCATGGCCTCTGCTGAGGATTTTGGGCCCTGATTTGACCCCTATGCCACACTGCACTGCCCCTGTGGCCCTGGCAGAGGCCTAGACATTGTATGCCCAAACACTACCTCTGTCCTGGGGTGCCAGGACAGGTCAGCACCAACATCTGGCAGCCAGTCAGGGAAACCCTGCTTGTGGCCACTGCTACCCAAAACTCCCAACAGCTGGCCAGCTTTTATGAACTTAATCCCCCAGGAAGTGACACATGCACTACAATAACCCAACCCAGAGCCATACATGCAGCATGCCCCAGGTTGTTGTGCTTGAGCTCTGGGCAGGTCCTAGGCACAAAACATGAGCGGGCATGTTCCCTTACCCTGTTTAATACTAGAATTCCCTAAAGGGAAGGCTTTTATGTCAGAGGCACTGCAAAGATGACCTCAGCAGTCCCACAAGTGCCAACGAGGTGAGCACACATCAGCTGGTCAAACCAATTCCTGAATCTGATTTCTGCATCAAGAAATCTGACCAGACAGCCAGGCATGATAGTGCAAGTCTATAACCCCAACCCCGAGAGGAGTATCACAAATTGGAGCCCAGATTACACAGTTTACCAACGTAGCAAGACCCAGTCTCAAAATTAAAAATCATCTGGAGCCACAGCTCAATACAAAGCCTTGGGGCTCAGTCACTAGTGTGGGGGGAGGGGTGAGAAGAGAAAGGAAGGAAGAAATCTGATCAGAAGCTGGATTCTACATGCTGACTTTTACTAAATTTCCTGCCACAGAAACAGAATCACCCATCTTCTCACTGCCTTCTAGCTGTGTTTTCCCAGTAGGTGATGTGTTCTGAGTCCTGGCAGCAATGGGGGGATCTGAAGGCTGGGCTCCCCCAGCGTGCCCAGGATGTCCGCATGCAATCCTAGCCCTAACACATCAGCTGTGGGGCCTACAAGAAGGGGCTTCACTGCCCTGAGCCTCAGGATTGGATCTGTTGTGTCTCTCCTCAGGGATAAGGGACTTAAGATGGCAAGAGCTTACCACAGGGATACTTGCTGAGAATCCCAGACAGTCTGCAGAGGAGGCTGAGGCAGGAGGACCACAAGCTCAAGGGCAACTGAGACCCTATCTTGAAAGAAAGAAAGAAAGAAAGAAAGAAAGAAAGAAAGAAAGAAAGAAAGGAAGGAAGGAAGGAAGGAAGGAGAGAGAGCATGCACGTGCACAGACAGCAGGGCTTCCACATCCTAGCTGCTGACTCTCATCATCACACCTGCTGGTGGTGCTGTTCCCACCTTGGAGCCAAGACCACATCATTCCTGCCAAAGGCAGGAACGCAATCAAACAACCCAGGCCTCATCCAGATGTTTGTATGTTCCCCCCTTGCACACACTGGGGGCACTCCCTGTGCTTTATAGCCAGCACCTAACAAACATTTCTGTCACAACCCTTGGGCACCCGTGCCAGCTGTCCTGGTGCTTCTTTGTTCCCACCAGCCTGGACACTCCCAAGGACAGCAAGCTGCACCAACTCCCAGCCTGGCACAGAGCAGCAGGTCCTTCGGTGGTGACTTTGAGCTCATTTTGATGCAACCTGGGGAGGAAGCCCCAGATCAGCTTTGCCCGCAGAGAATAGCAGATCTTGGCAGGTCTACAATCCTACAAAAAAGTCACAGGGGCTAGAGTTAAGGGAAGGAGTCTCAGTCTGTTTGCAGTCTTTCAGTGAGTGGGTCATTCATCCAGAACCCAGAAGAAGAGCCTGGGGCCTCCAAAGGGGAAAACGACACACCTACGTACAGCATTCCTTTCTCTGCTCCCCAATCTCCTTGATGCTCCAGGTAGAGAGTTTCAGGAAATTAGTGATGTTACCTGGATGAAGGCGTCCAAAGCATCCATCATACAGGTTTACAGAGGTTACAGGTAACCAGAGCTTCATGACAAGGCTGCGTATGTTGATTCCCTCTGGTCACGCCCTCCTGGCTGCCCTCAGAGCCACTCTCAGGCTCAGAAGGAGGCTCTGCCTGCCCGGTAAGTAGACTTAAGGAGTCAGGCTGTCCGTAGCTCCCCAGGACTCCACACACATCCCTAAGCCCTGCAGGCCCCACCTTGGCCTCCAGGCCTCTGCACACACAGATCCCACAGCACTGTGCCCCACTTTGGACAAATCCCCATTATTCATGGGAACCCACAGGAACCCCAGAACCCCATCTTTTAGGACTCCATTATATACTCAGAAATAAGGCAAGCATGCTCTGTGGAGCATTTTGTGACTGGGCCCACTCAGTTTCCCTCCCCTCCTCAACATTCTGAAGAAATATGAAATGCAATGTCAGCTTGCAGTTCTCTCACCTTGCTCTGGTCAGATTGCCTCACATCTGAATCCAGCCTCAATAAGGCTGCCTCCTAGATATCCACCTCCCACACTCTCAGGGCCTGGACCAAGTCTCTGAACTTGATAGATGCTCCAAGACACCAGCAGGGGGCACACTCACAATCCAGAGCAGCCACTGAACAAGCCTAGAAACATCTGGGAACTTCTCCCAAAGCAAAAGGTGCTGGAGACAGTAAGGCAGAGAGTCCCCCTCCCTGTTGGCAGATCTAAATTTCTTAAAAGCAGCCAAGGGCTGTCAACAGGGTCCCCAGGGACCTGCCTTTAAAAGCTAAAATCATATTGTGCATAAAGAGCTCCTTTGACACCTGAATCCCAGCCACCTGCACAGAGGCCCAGAGAATGAACCAGCTTTCCACCGGTTTCCTCCTTCTTGGAAGTTTTCCTAGTATGATAATGAAATTCATTCCCTTTCCTTGAGAACATTGCTTCCGGAAGTCCTAACATTCAGCCACTATTACAACAGCCTCATTTGGACAGAATCAAGGGTCTCTTGAGCCCTCTTTAAGGATACTAACTTCTGGGATAAAAGCCCACAGTTACCACCTAACCCTCCTTAAAACGGCTACATGCACTGCCCCTGCCTTAATTAGCGATACAAAGCTCCCTCCACTCTCACCGCCCAGGCAACAGAAGATTCATGCTTTGATCACAGGTAACCTTGCTGCGACCTACAAGTGGTTAGGAAACTCGGGCTTCCAAATGTAAGAGTCCGTGAACATCGCATCACACCCCCAACCCCACCAGCGTGCAGTAGAAGGCCCTCACTATCACTGAAAGTGGACAGCAAGGGACCTGGCTGGACCCACAATGACTTCTGCTAAATCCCTGGCCAGCAGAAACTCCCTGGTAGGTCGGCCCAGGTTGAGGGTCGAATTCCAGGTAGAGGTCAAACCACCATCCCCTGTGGGACTTCCAAAATTACCTCCTTGCTTCCAGGAGCTCTGTTTAATTAGCTAATTGACCTCATTTAATGTTCAAACTTGAGTTTGGAAGAGAAACAGGTCACACACCTATCCAATTTACTACCTCGAATTTACACGTGGAAACCACTACAGTATTTTCGGATGACCTCGGAGGGCTTCCAGGAGCATTCTCTGCCTGCAGCCATCCACCCCCACGTAATCTGGCCTAACCCTCCACCCGCGGGCCCAAGCACCTCCTCAGATCATGCTGCCCTGAGTTCCTTTAAAAGCTCTACTGCCAAAACTCAGGGTCACTAGAACCATTTCTTTGCCCCTCTGGGCACCCCCAGGCCCCTTAGAAAATGAGAATCTTGCCCGCGCATCTACACACCCAGAACAGGAGGTCCACAAGCAGATCCGCGGTAGAGAGCCACGCCTCGACTCCGGGACCCGGCTACGCAGTCCACTGGCGAGCCCCTCGCCTTCCACGCCCAGACGGCGAGGTCCACCCTGATTCTGGAATTCGGGAGGTGAGATCTACAGCGACCCCCGGAGCCTGGCGGCAAGATCCAGTGCAAGCCCCACAGCGGCTGCTCCTGGGAGAAGTCAACGCGTGTATCGCAGGGGTCGCACCTGCTGGCTCAGTCTTCCGCCCCAGTCCAGGGGGCGAGTGCGAGGTGTGCGTCTCTAGAAGCGCTCTCGGCGCTGGGCGCACCCGGGCTGCCCCGCAGAGGCGCCTGGGCTCCGGGCGCGCGGGCGGAGCTGCCCGCCGCGGGGGAGGAGGGATGCCCGGGCGAAAGTTGCCAGGGAAACTTGAGCAACTCGAGCGCGCCGGTGCCAACCTTCTGCATAATTCACAGGCGATGGCGGCCGGACGCGGGGGCCGCTCCCCTGCGCCCGCCGGGTCCCCACACCCCTGCAGGATAGCGTGACGGCAGGGGTGGGGCACCCGGCGGGAGCTCCGACGGACCCCGGAGATTGGGGCGCCAGGCCCGCCAGCACCCTCCCGGCACGCGAAGCACAGACAGCGGCTCCGCGGACCCGGCGGCTGCAGTTCCGCGCGCTAGGCTGGTGGGGCTGTGGTGACCGCAGCAGGGTCTCCAGGGACTTTGCGCCGTGGCAGGGTCTGCGCCCCCTGGCGGCCCCGCGCGCGCTCCTGCTCCAGGTTTGCTGGCCCACGTCTCCGAGAGGCGGGAGGCGACCTACCGCTAGCCGACCCCAGCGAGGGGCGGAGGCTGACCCAGCTGCGCTATCCCAGAGGAAGGGGCAGGAAGAACTAAAGGCGGCAGGGGACAAAAAAGGTGTTCCTGCACTGCGTGCCCACACTGCTCCCAAAGCTTTAAAACCCCGTCTTTGCCCCGCAGGAAAGCCGTGGGGGTTGGGTGTCTCCTCAGAAAAGCGAGCCCCACCTGGACGCGCGAATCCTTTCCCCAACCCCCTCCCCAGCTTCTATGAGTCCCGCTTACCAGGTAGTTGGTGCTCCTGGAATCAAGACGCACCCAAAATGGCTCAGCGAGCAGGGCTGACTACCTAGGGGCACCTACTGTCCTTTGCAGCCCGTCCCCGTGGCGCCCTGCGCCCCCAGCCACGGTCTCACCTTCTCGTCAGGCAGCTCACGAGCAGGGGGCGGGCCCGATCCCCAGCCTGAGGCCGGCGTCCGCGCCCACCTGGCTCGGCCTCGGGGACGGGAGCCGCGGCCGCCGCCGCCGCCGCCGCCGCCGCCGCGGCTCAGGTGTCGGGAAAGGAGCGCCACGGCCCCGCCCCGTGCGGCAGCCGCGACCCGGGGCTCAGGGGTGGTGCGGCTCCGGCGCCTGGCAGGGTGGGGGAGGGTCCTCTCTCTGGGGGAGGGTCCACGCCGCCCCTCCCGCCGCCGTCCCACCTGCCCCGACGCTCCCGCTTGGCGAGCGGGGTCTGTTGTAGCAACCCCTGGAGACGCGGGCGCCTGGAGCCGCCCCGCCCCGCCGCGGGCTGCGTGGCTCGCGAACCCCCTCCCCCAACAGCCCAGCGGACCAGAAAGTCCCTTCATATTGTAAAGCCCGGCTCATTCTGTATGATTATCCGGAACCCGGCTGGCTCCCACCCTGGAAGATTTTAATTGGATTCGGAAGCAGAGCCCGAGTACACAGGAAGCGTTAGAGCGACTAAAAACTTTGTACCTGGGTAACTCTCAGGCTGCTGCTTCCAGGCCTCTCTGTCTGGGCGCAGGGGCAGAGAGACCTGTCTCCAACAAGTGCCCTGCGACCTGTGCACAGGCCGGGGTGGCAGTGGGAGAGAAGAGCCACTGCTCAGAAGAACCCTAGAGGCCAAGTAGCGCCCTGTGGAGTCACCCAGGGATCCTATTTTACCAAGGACTCCGGAACTGCTGGCCTTGCCAAAGCCCAAAGAAGCCTGTCAAGAGCCTCTGCCCCCAGCTCGGAACCCTGGCAAGGTGCCCAGTCCCTGTGTGCACGTGGGCTAGAACTCCAGACGCTAAATTCACTGCTAACTCCACTCCGTAGGAGCTGGGTATCCATCTACTAAGTAAACTTGTGTCCTGTCTCTCAATAGTCTACAAAGGTGACTATGTCCTGCCCCTCAGGATCTTCAGTGTTAGGAGTGTGAGCTGGGGTTAGAGGTCTCGCATGGAGGTCCAATCTCGAACGCTAACACTAGGCAAAATCATCTGGATCCCCCACGAAGAATGAATATATGCCTGTATTGTATTTTTAAGTCACACTTATAGGACATGCCTGAGAGATTTGCACGTGCTGGTGGCTTCAACATACCAAAAGCTAAGTTAAATATTTGCTCTAGATACTTTTTTTTTTTTTTTGGCTTGCATAATTGTCCCACATTTCAAAGAAGTCTTTACAAGCACTTAAGTTAGGGAAAGAAAAAAAAAATCGTGTTTGGGGCCTGAATATTTCAGGACATACTATAATTCCTTGAGGGAGTTCCTAGTGGCAAACTTCTTTATCTCCTCTGCTTCCTTAAGCATGAGTCTTGATAAAATATTTGTTGAATGCATAAAGAAGGCATTCCATCAAATGCTCATAATCTCTAAATCAGGAAGAAAGAAGCTTAACAGGATCTCACAGGCTACCGGGAGAGGTGGTCAGCCAGCATTCTGATGTGCTTGGGTTTGCCAAGAACAAATTCAAAGTGTGGGTGGCAGGTGTGGGCTCCACCTCCCCATAACTTGGTCAGCTCCCAGAAAATATATCATCTAAGTGAACATGGTGTGTCTGCCCCCAGGCCCCTTGTGGTATTACCCTTCTGCCACCAGACACCCCCCTGCCCCGTCCCAAGTGTCTAGAGACACAGCTGCCCACAGCAAGGAAAGTGGCCTGGTGGAATTCATTTGGGAGCAGGTTATACTTTCCCACAAAAGGCATGAGAGCCGGAACCTTGCTGCTGTTGTCAATAAATACTTTCCTGGGAAACCAGGCCTCAGCCAGCCTGTCTATCCAAGGGACACTCCTGGACTACCCCCTCAACTGCTTCTGCCCTGTTTGTTGTCCAGCAGGAGCAGAATGTGATGAGAGCCCATTGCTTGACATTTAAGGACAAGTTCCTGCTCATGTCCCAGTTTCTTTGTATCTGTTTAGAACTATGCAGTCCAGCCTTGTACAAAGTTACAACATTTAAACCATTTCCTTTGAGTCTGTAACAACTTCATATATAGAGAGTGGGTCAAGGCCAGGTCACGTTGTGGCAGGTACTTACCCTAACCTAAGGCCCCAAGAAATGTTTCAGGTTGGGGGGAGAATCCATCTCTATCCCAGCCTCAAGCTTCACTGAGTCGTTGCTGGCATGAGGCAGCCTCATTCAGAATTCTCATTGCTTGTGGCCCCACCACTGTACACATCACTGAGCACTTTGCTTTTTGGTTTCAGTTTAAGAAAAGTAGAAATCACTCTTTGTGCTTCTATTTTGGTGAGCTGTCTTCCCTGGGTTCCCCCTGTAGATGATGATATGGAAGAGAAGGCTGAATGATGCCTGCAGAAGGAGGTCATGATGTCCACGGAATAATTTTTCCTCTTGTAGATCCTGAAAGCTGCAGCTGTTACAATGTTTATGGACTGTACACTCGCTCAGACTTCCCAGAAAGAGGAGCCATTTCAGGGAGTGCTCGAAACTGGGACATCATACTATGGGGGGGGGGGGGATGCAACTCATAACTCCCTTTTCTGTCCTGGGGAAAACAGGGTAAGTATTTTGTGACTTAAATTGGTTCTGATGTTCACTGCATCCAGCAGCAGTTCCTGCCCCTGAGTGGCTTATCCCTCCCTGGGCTCAGGGCTCCTTACAGGAAGCTGGCACTTCTTCAGACAAAGGTTCTCAGATTGCCTGAGCTGCTGTGACCTAACTTAGCTCTTCTACTTACACGTGAGAAGCTAGAGTCTAAGCAAGGGAAGGGACTTGTCCAGTGACATGAAGTCAGTCCAAGTAAGAACTCAGGCATGCATAGGTGAAGCAAGGTAAAGGCAGACATGCACTGGTAAAAGTAGATGTTCCAGCCAGCAAGTCTACCCCCCATTCCCTGGTCTCTACCACATTTGTCTATGCTTCTGTAATTTTTTCAGCTCATTTTCCATTACAGCAAGAAGTGCTACTTCCTTCTTGTTCCCCCACATCAAATATTGGAAAAATGCACTCATTTCTCCATAATTTCATGACCATTTCTAGCTGTCACATAGACCTGATAGTGCAAATAGCACCAGAGTTTGAAAATCCCCAAGTCCTCTGCAGATATGCCTCCCGTGTTTCATCTCTGAGTCTCACACAGACATTTAGTACTCTCCACTAATTTTCCATGAGCTTATTTTCCATAGATTTGCTCTGAAAGGCCTTGTGGCACTTTATCTGAACATAAGGACCCAGGGACTGTAACTAGGAGAGTGGAGAGATGGTTGCCTTCTCCCAGAATCTGAGAAGAGAAGAGGGCTCTTCTACAACTTTTCCCAGAGGACACAGGGAGCAGCAAGCTGGATAGAGGGGTGGCTGGGCTTCCATCGAGGCTGCAGCCATTTCTCTGTCCCTCCAGTACACTCTGTCTTTCTGCCTCTTTCCAGGCTAAATCTCAGGCCTCCTGCTGGTACAAGTCAGCCTGAATATGGAGGTGCTCTCTCAGGAGCAGACTTCTGTCTCTCAGGAAGCAGAGCAGAGGGCCGAGGGCAGATGCCTGGCACTGCCCAGCAGGCCCACGGTCCTGCAGAGGGACATCCTATGACTCCTCAGGGATGCCTATGGAGCTACTAGCAGAGACCTAGCCAAGACATTATTTGGGGAATCCCTAGCTCAGTGTCCTCTGCTCCATCAGGACCATCTCCTAGGGACACCTTTCATATACAGCAACCTGAAATCAAGTTTTTACTTAGGTAAGGCTTTCAGGGATGTCAAAACAACATAAAAATGACCTTGTGCTTTGGCATGAGGCCACGGATCAGACACCTGCAGCGCTCTCCCAAGGCAGTAAGAAATGAGACCAAAGGAACTTCACAGAAGCAAAAGGTTTCAATTTGTGTGAAGCCAATTGAGCAATGTGATGTTCTCATTGGAAAGGGACCACACAAGAGGTTCCCATGGCCAACAAATAATCCAAGCCTTACCAATTATCAGCAGAAGGAATGCAACACAATACGTTTTACAGAAACAATATACATGATAAATGAGGTTTATCTCAATAATGTTAGAGTTTTTCAATATTAGTAAACCATTAGATTGTGTGTGTGTGTGTGTGTGTGTGTGTGTGTGTGTGTGTGCATGTACACACACACACGCGCGGGATGGTGCTGGAGCCTGAACCCAGAGTACTACATAACTGGATGTGCTAGGCAAGTGCTCTGCCTATGAGCTATATAGCTCCAGCCCAGCTATGTTTGATCCAACAATATTGCTTAGTGAAAAGGAATCATTTGAGGCTGGGGAAATGGCTCAGTAAAATAAGCACTTCCCTGGCAAGCGCAAGGGTCTGAGTTCAACCCCTGGTTCCACCAAGGAAAAAAAAAGGAAAAGAAAAAGGAATCATTTGAGAGCATTTTGATATTATTCAGTTTCCCATATAAAGCCACAGGCAACATCATGTTTAGATATTAAACACTAAGTCCCTTTCATTCAGTTCAGGAATAAGAAATGAGAGCCTGGTAACATCACCAGTACTTACCATTTCTGCAAAGAACCAGCCAATGCAATCAAACAAGACAATTTAATAAGAAACTTAGGGGGCTGGGGAGATGGCTCAGTGGAATAAGCACTTCCCTGGCAAGCCCAAGGGCCTGAGTTCAATCCCTGGTTCTGCCAAAAAAAAAAAAAAAGAAACTTAGGTATTGGAAACAAAAAGTCAGACTTGTCATTTGGAGAGGTGCTATGATTTTCTGCTCGCAAAAAAAAAAAAAAAAAAAAAAAAACAGGAAAACAGAGGGAGATGAAACCATTCTTGGAACCAAGAGTACAAAAGGAAAAAAGTGCCAAGACAAATATAACACAAACTTCGTTAACCCTTCAGGAGGTAAGAAACACCCTGAAATGTCTACCGAGAAAAAGGAAGACAAGCAGAGTAAACAAAAAATTTGTCTGAAGATTAGAAAAAAGGCAAGGAAAAACTAAAGAAAGAAAGGAAAGAGGCCTTCCCTGTGCTAAGAACCTGCCACATACACTACCGGGGGACTGTGAGAATAGGGGTAGGGTGGAGGAGGAATGGGCCTGCTGACTGCCTGCACAGGATACCCCGCCAGTCGCTGTCCTTTAGGCCGGCCCCAGGCTCTATCCTCTGTCTCTCCCATGTGCGCACAGCCTCTTCTTCCCTGACTTCCTGTGCACTGGAGCTGAGCTATGATCCAGGTGCTGGGAACACAGTCTTGGTCTATCTCTCCAGTCTCCACAGTGTGACTCTGTCTTGCTCACCTTAATCTGCAGCTGTGACGTCAAACCTGAGCTCTTGGCTCAGGCTCAGTGTTCTCCTAGGGAGCAAAGCAAGGCACAAGGAAGGAAAGGAGGGAAGGGAAAGGGGAAAAGAGGAAAGGAAAGAGTCACAAAATAACTGGGAGTATAAGGTGAGCAGACCCAAGAAAGAAATTACTGTCACAACTGGGCTTTTAAACACATATAAAAAAGAAGGAAACCTAGCAATGTGGAAAACACAACCAAATCTCTAAGCCCTCCCTGAAGCACAATAAATGACAGGTGGATTAAAAACAACTATCAAACATCAAATAATAAAATGGCAAAGGAAATCCACTCTTAAAACCTTGGGTGAAAAAGTTTGAAGTTCTTCCCGAGTGTGTCAGGTGTCCTAGAGGAAGGAATGGTATCTGACCACACGGGAGTTGGGACCTCTGCATGACAGCCACCAAGAGGTGACATTGGTGAGAAAAAGGTTGAGAGAGAGGCAGCTGGAGAGCACACTGCACACACTGTATCTCCTTTCTTAATTTTTTTTTTATTTATTTGTTACAGGGTTTTGTTACTCAGCTTAAACTCCTAGTGATCCTCCTGTCTCAGCCTTCCCAGCACTGGGATTACAGGTTTTGAGGCCTGCACAACATGTAGCACTGGGGATTAAACTCAAACCCTTGCACTTTCCAGATAGGCGCTTAGACAGCTGCACTACCTCCCCAGCATTGTATCTCCTTTCTTGACTCCTCTCTCAGTTCTTTTTGCTTCCTGTCCACTGGCCACATGCAGCTCTCCTTTACCACATTCCTCTGCATGTTAAAGATCTGACAAATAATCTAAATCTATAAGAAGCCCTCAGACAGTAATAAAAGTCATCAAAAACCTTGATTGAAAAATGGATAGACAAAAGAAAAAATTATTTCACAAGATTAAACAGTCATAATTCTTTTTAACAAATGGTGATGATCAACCATCCATATGGAAAAAAGAGTGCAATCCTGTATCTCATGCTGAATACAGGGATGACCTCAAAATGCTGCCTAGAGGGGCTGAGGAGATGGCTCAGTGGAATAAGCACTTCTCTGGCAAACGCAAATTCAATCCCTGGTTCCACCAAAAAAGAAAGAAAGAAAAAGAAGGAAGGAAGGAAGGAAAGAAGGAAGGAAGGAAGGAAGGAAGGAAGGAAGGAAGGAAGAAAGAAAGAAAGAAAGAAAGAAAGAAAGAAAGAAAGAAAGAAAGAAAGAAAGAAAGAAAGAAAGAAAGATGGGACCTAGGCACCGCACATATAAAAACTTAAAATCTTTTTTTGCCTTTGGGTTGGACAAAGAGTTCTAAGCTAAGACAATAAACCACGATCTGCAAAGGAAACTAATTTGATAAATTAGGGCTTCAATCCCCATCACTGCAAAAAATAAAAAATTGGATTTCATTAAAGTTTAAGTCTTGGACCAGCCAGATAGCTCAGTGGATTAAAGCACCTTCTTTAGGCAGACACAGGGAACACGTTTGATTCCCGCATGCCAGCTGTGCTGCCCTCTCCCCAACATGCACTGAGATGGCCATTGAGACTAGGTGTGGTGGCACATGCCTGTAATCCTAGCGTGTGGGAAGCTGAAAACAGGAGAATCCCTGTGAGTCCTATCTGTATAGTGAGACCCTGTAGACCCTATACTAAATACAAAAAAAAAAAAAAAAAAAAAAAAAAAAAAAAAAAAAAAAAAAAAAAAAAAAAAAAAAAAAAAAAAAAAACCCACAAATAAAATAGAACGAAAAGGCAAGCCACAGGCTGGGGGAAAATATTTGAACATTGTGTATCACACAAAGGACTTGTACATAGACATTAGTGCTCTCATCACACAGCTGGAGGCGAACAGTCCAATATGAAACACTGGCAAAGGCCTTGGACAGAACTCATCACCAAAGGCATACAGATGCCACACAAGAGAGGGAGACTCAGCAGTGTCAGTGGGGAAATATGCTGTGGTTAATGTCTAGATGTCCCCAAGAGCCCCACCCAATCATAGATGGGCTTTGGGGAATCAGCTGGCTTACTGGGTGCTATACTCACTGGTGGATTCATTCACTGATGAATTGATACCTAGATGCGTTGTTAGAAGGGCTCCTGGCTGGAAGAGGTAGGATCCTGGAGAGAGTATTTCCCTTTCTTTTGGTACAGGGAATTGAACTCAGGACCTTGCACTTGCCAGGCAGGTGCTTATGCCATTGAGCTACCTCCCCTGCTGCAGTATTTCCCTTCTAGATCCCTCTCTTCATTCTTTCTGCTTCCTGTCTCCAGGCCATGAGCTCTCCTCCACCATGTCCCCTACTGTATCATCCTGCCTTAAAGCCAGGGAGGACTGAACCACAGTAAATCTCCCTTCCCTAGAGTCAGGGAGGCCAGGTATTTTGTCCCAACAATGAGGGGAATAACTAAAAGACAAAAATGCAAATGTAAGCAACGCACCTGCACCTGGGAGAATTCTTCTTACCTTCACCAGAGATGTGGGGCGACTAGAATTCGCATACACTGCTAGTGGAAATAAATTTGGTGCTGTCACTTTGGAAAGCACTTTGGGAATTCCTCATGAAATCAGGCATCTCCTTCATTTGTGCAACCTAGGGATGCACCCAAAAGAAATGAGGTAGTTGCATTCACCCTAAAACCAGCATGTTTTAGCAGCTTTAATTCATAATTACTCACACCTGAAACAACTTCTAAACTGAATTAATCTCACACATACAAACTCAGAGCACAAGTAAGTGTTGGCACCAAACTAAAAAGGAGTAATAGTCAGCTGATAAAAAATAGGGAAATAGGGAGTGGGAAGATAGCTCAGCAGTCTAAGCACCAGCCTGGCAAGCACAAGGACCCGGGTTCAATCCCTGGTACTACACACTGTGTGGGCCCCGGTTTCACAGAGACCCTGTACCAAATAAACAAATAAATACATAAAAATTTTAAAAAATTATTAAAGATAGAAAAATCATCTAAATTTATGAGCACATAAAAGATTGAAGTCTATGGTTGAGTGGCAAGAGTATGACCTGGCCGAGTCCCTTTTATGAGAGTACTCAGGCCCATGTATTCCCTGGGTCTGGACACACAGAGCTACACAGGGAGGTGTCCCTCGCCCACTGGGGACTGCGACACTCACAAGCCCCAGCCTGCACAGCTGGACCATTTTTGCTACGGTGAGTCTTTTTTATCCATCATGCTAACCCCGCCCTTCCTGAATCCTCTGACCCACTTCACACCCGTAGGGCTCAGTCTGGCACTGTGACTCCTGGCTGGTTTCTCTGCTTCTCAGTCACATCCAAACCCTTTCCTCCAGGTGAAAGGCAGTGGGAGGCCACTCCTCCTCACCCCTCCGCCTCATCCTCTCTGTATCTCGGCTCACACGTGTGATCCTTAGAGCTTTCCCTTCTGCTCCAGGATGGATCTTGCTCCACCTCAGCAGACAGGTAGCTGGGAATCCCACCCCTACCTGCACTGGCTCCTCGGCTTCCCCTGGCTTGCTGCTTCTGCGCCCGGCTGCTCTTCTTGTTGGCGGAGTGCAGTCCACACACTTGGGTCTGGTTTCCAAATTAACTTGAGCATGAATTACAGCTAGGCCCCACAGGACACCATGGAGGATGGGAGAGTCACACGTGTCCTGGCCCGTGGAGTGCAGATTCAAACACAATGAAGAGATGAGGTGTGTTTTTTTCCCTTGAACAAAGAGGGTGCCAAACACAAGTGGCCTGCATATCTTGGATTCAAACAATGGATCCAAAATATTAGAGAAAAATGTCACATCTGTACTGAACTTGTGCAGACCTTTTATCTTGTCTTCAATTCCTAGATAAGACAGGATAACAGCTATTGCTGTAGTAGTTGCCTTGTATCAGGTGTTGTAAATCATTTGGAGATAATTTATATCCTAGAGAAGTACATGTGGGTTGTATGCAAATTCGGATCAGATTTGTATGAAGAGCTGAAGCATCCTTGGATTTTGGTATCTTGGGGGGGCGTCCTGGAACCTATGCATTGAGGATACCAATGGATGTCATATCTGTTTGGGGGACAGCACCTAGTGCTCAGTGGGGACCCACCCCCGCTGACAGCGTAGACACAGGGTCATGATGTACTGTGGAAAAATCTCCAGCAGGGCATAGGGATTCAATTTATGCAAATATACAAAGTGGATTTTTGTTAGAAGACTCAGCCTCAATGCATTTACATCTCTGAGGCAATGTGAATTTTTTTTCCTTAAATGATCTATAAAGCAATGAATCTGGTTCATTGCCACCATCAGGGGAGTATATGGAATACTTGGTTCCCTTCCCACTTTAGAAGTGGTCTCCTTCCTCTGCCTTTCCCTGGGTCGAAGTTAAGGAAATTAATTCTAGTTGGTATAAGCAATATAAAAGTCAAAAGGTAAATTACTAGACTTTTTTATGATAGCCAGAAGGCCTTCATCTGAAGGGTTTTGATCATTCCTAATAGGAATTCAGCCCCAGGCCAAATGCAAATCCCGGCCCTGGAGTCATTTTGTTAAAGGCAGTAGGCTTTACTTCAGAGATCAGAGGTGCTGATCCTGCTGGGTTTAGGTCAGGATTTGCTGTGCTTACAGGAAATAAGGTGCTGTGCCCACTCTGCTGGCCTCATCACTTCCGGTGAAGCTCAGCTTGGGGGCCCTGAGATAGGAGGTCCTTTGGGGGCTTGTGCAGGTGGAATTAGCAGGGAGCCCCAAAATGAGAGCCTGAGGGACCTCCCTCCCCCAGCCCACCTCCCTGGCGGTTCTTCTCTGGGCTTGGCTGCCAACCTGAATACCTCTTAGGCCGGGTCTGTCTCCCAGCAGTGCAAGCTCCACTCTAATGAATAAATCGGGACCAGTGCAAGGCCAAGGATTGAGGTGTTGAGATCAAGAGGGGGAGTACTCCACACTGGCAGCTCCTCATTCTGAAGCAAACAACTCGGCAGCCTCCAGGCTTGAGGTGTTCGCATACCTCTCTCCACATCTCCCCTCCCTGCCTGTCCTCTGCCACCACCTGGTGTGGGTTCACTGCCCTATCCTGGTGTAGGTGGTCCAGGCTCACCTTAAACTGGTTCATGCACCTCTGGGAGCCACGCTTTGCACCCTTCTGAGACCCTGGGTCTTCATATGTCATACTCCTGGAAGAAGCAGCAACAGCAATGGACCATTAGCTGTTTCCATGGCAGCAGATGCTGGCGGACAGGGTGTCAGGTGCCTGAAACGACACCCTCATCACCAGGTGTATATTCTTATCCCATCTTGTTGGCCCAACAGCACCCAAGTGTTCCACAGGGAAAGTGTATTTGTTAGAAGTATTAATCGTAGGGTGGTTATACGGCCAAGCTTTTCCATTTCAATTCTCAATTATGTTATAATCATATTCTCCATTAATTATAACTAATTGTTACATTATGTTACTAAAATAATAGCATAACAGAACAAAAAAGTTGTAGCAAAGACAAAAATACAGGCACTGTTTCTCAGGTTGATATAACTCTGCCTTGCAAGTCCACATCCAGTTTGGTTCCCACCAAAGCTCAGGACAAGGAGCCTGAGTTTGGGAGGAAGACAATAAAGGTGAGGGACAAGGGGACAGCTCAAGCTTGCTAAATCCCAGGTTTTTCCATTTGTTCAATGTATAGCGCGGGTGCTAACTGTACCCTCAAGGCGTGTTGGACCTGTAAATGACCCTCACTGGCACCCTCAATAAAACACACGTGAAACTATGTTGCCTTTGTGTATGCAGCAGGCCAGCCCAGTGAAAGAATCCACTCCCATGTCTGCAATGCTGAGAATGGAAACTACCTTTAATGAGAGGCCAGAGAGCCCAGTGGGTGCAGCAGGGCCTGAAACAGGTCCCTGGGACCTGGCATCTGGAGTCTGGGTTGCATCTCTAAACCCTGCACTAACTGTTTGACCTAGGTCTGTGACTTCGGGGCTCCTTTGGCCTGTGGAGCCAGACATTCCCTGTCGAGTAGTCCAAGTGTACATGTCATCGAGTTTCAAAAGCACAGAGTGGGATGGCTCAGAGCCTGCTCTGGTACTATGTGCTCAGCAAATGTTCTGCTGCTGGTCTAAGGACTGGGCCAGAGGATGGGAGATTTCTGACGTAGGAACAGAAGCCCTGAGGGGGCCACAGGGTTGCCATCAACCTACTGAAGAAGTGGCCTTCATGGCATCAGCGTGCTCGCCTGTAATCCCTGGGAGGCTAAGGCAAGGTGCTCCCAAGTTTGAGCCTGGCCTGGGAAATGTAATAATGTAGGAAGACCTGGTCTTAAAATTACAAAATGCAAAACAGCTAGGAATGTAACACTCAGGGTGAGGGAGGGTCTTGTGCTCCATCCCCAATTCTGTGCCAAAACTATAAAAATAAAAAATAAAAATTATAAAGCTCTTTAGAGCATCTGTTGGAAAAAGTGGCAGGATGGTACTCTAAGGAAGAGACCTAGCATGCTCGTGTGTGTGTGTGTGTGTGTGTGTGTGTGTGTGTGTGTGTGTGATGCTGTGGACTGAACTCGGGACCTCGCACTTGCCAGGCAAACACTTCTGCCGCTGAGCCATCTCCCCAGCCCAAGGAGATCTGGGTCACGAGAAGGAACTTCTCGTTGAGACAACGTGACATGAGATCAAGGATCCTCTACTGTGTTGCATTCATGTGTACTTTTAAATCCAAGGATTTGGGGGTGAAACAGTGAGACCATGCAAGGCTCATGTTGAAGTTTTAGGAACCTAAAACAACATAGTAAAAATTCACTACACTCCACAGGACCTATCCCTGAATGACTCATTTGTGGCCTTGAGCACAGGTCCTCGGAGAGGCCCCTGTTGTGTTCTGATGTCTGGGATCTTCCCCAAATGCCCATGTGGATGCTGTCGTCATCCCTTTTCTCTCCCACAAGCTGCCCTGGTCTCCTCTCTCACATGACCCATTCCAACCTAAATTTTGTCTGGAAAGCAACCTCCTTCTTTCCCTCCCTCCTCGCTTCTTTTCCTCCCCTCTTCTTTCCTTCCCTTCCCCCCTCTCTTTTCTTCCTTCCTTCCCTTTCCTTTCTTATTTGCAGGGCTGATGACAAACTTAGTAGAGGTCTCTCTGAGGAGGAGCTAGCTCATGCCATCTGTGCACTCCCCTTGGGGACCCGTGTCAGGCTGCTGCAGGAGGGTGCTGGGTGGCCGCCTGGGGTGTAGGTGGACATCAGAAGTGTCTTGGGACTGTCCTGCGTGGCTGGAGGGGAGCAGGCTGGCAGCTAAGGCTCTTCCTTGCCAGGCAAGGTAGGTGCCTGAGAACAAAGGGAGCTTCAGCATAGCCCCGGGCGGACCGGTTCAGGAAGCTTCCCAAGTGCCTTCGTTAGCCAAGATTAATGCTCTTCCTAAGAGAGTCTGTGCGGTGAGTCCAGCAAGGAAGGTTAATGGGCCCAGCCATAACCGATTAAGGAATGCCCATTATAAAGAATTACATCCAATATCTCTCACTTAATAGTCTGTCCTCAGGATCTTCCTGGGTGTTTCCTGAGGGCCTTTTCAAGCTCACCATACAGAATCTACACGCAGGCTGTTGTCAGGTGAGGGGCATCTTCTTCTCCTGCTGTATGAGCCACAAAGGGAAAAAGGTAAAGGTGAGATCCAGATGTGAAGATGAGGGTGGAGCATGCAATCAATAACTTTCATAACACCTAAATATAGATTACTTCCGCACCTGAATTTTCTGTCATTTTTATTTTTAATTCTGTAGCAGGAGCTTGGATCGCTTCAGAGGCTGTGTGGGTATTGTTGCCACATGTGTTCTTAAAAATAGCAGATGAAACGAAGGTAGGGTTAAGAAATAAAAGCAGCCGGATGAACTGAACTGGTAGGCTGAAGTCTCTCAGGCCACGCTTGAGGAAGAGTGGAGATGGCTCACGTGGCATCCAGCAGTGGCAGCGCCAGCGCCAGCGCCAGCGCCAGCGCCAGGTTGGGGTAAAGCATTGAGCTCTGGCTCGCTTCAAAAGAGTTAATTTCAGCAGTGTGGTTGCCTCGCTTTTAACAGAATCTCTCTCTCTCTCTCTCTCTCTCTCTCTCTCTCTCTCTCTCTCTCTCTCTCTCTCTCTCTCTCTCTCAGCTTTGGGATTAATAACTTAAAATTGCTATGAAACTCTCTGCTGAACTCATGGAGGCCGAGGTGTGGATGGCAATCACGCACAGGGCCACCTGGGGAGCCGACCCTATCCCAGCACAAAAGGAGCTCCACACACTGGCCCAATGGCAGCCCTGGAAAGCCTGGGGCATTGTCATGCAAATTATACCACAGGATCAGCCTGCCAGCTGTAGCACTGTTACCTGTTACCAGTTGGACTGCTGTTGGCCCTCGACAGACAGCAATGTCACAGAGGGGCTCTGCTGTGGTTCTTCTAAGGAAGACTCCATCCTGCATCCAGGAGCAGGCAAGGGGCTCTCCACAGGGGTGGGCTGTCTACTCTTCAGGCTGAGGACCTTTGCAGGCCGGCTGGAGAGTAATCTTCCAGAGAAGAATTAAGAGTGTAGGTGGAGGAGGCCACACCAGACAGTCCAGACCAAGTAGCACTGTGATTTCAAACATCCCCCACTTCTCACAGCATTTTTTTACTGTTCATCATATGGGTCTGGGTGACGCTGTAGAGTAGGTGTTCACCCCCCACCCATGCCTCTCACATGTCACAGCAGAGGAGGAGGAAGCCGGAAGAGTCCCTCAGCAGCTCTTAACCCCTATGCCCCCCAGCCTTCCATGTGACCCTGCGTTTCACCCAGGCCTCACTGCCGGTACAACCAGGAGGTTGGGCAGGGAAACACGGCATTTCTTGTGTTTAGAGAGGGGAAGAAGACCAAAAATAGGACTGCCTGACCCTAGGGATGTCCACAGTGGGTCCAAGTTTTATAGAAAAGCCAGGAACAACTTCTGGAAGGACTGGATCTCTGATTCAGCTCCCACCTGCAGATGACTTATCCTGACAAGAGGTTTCTCTCCCTTGAGAGCACTTGCCTGACTGCTTCCGATATCAGCAGGCAGGGGACTGTTTCACTCTGGCCACACACACACACACACACACACACACACACACACACACAGAGACACATACACATGCGCGCGCACACACACACACAGCCTTCCTACCTCAAATGCTAGCATTAGAGTCTATAGCTTGGAATGCTTGGGCTTAGCAAACAGCCTGATTCCATGTAACTTAGTCTTCCAAGTGTCTACTGTGTGCTCTTCAAAATGAGGATGTTAATGATCAATAGCCCCTCACACTGTGGCCACTTTAAGTGAAAGGCTCCTCCAAACCCTCCAAGGGAGGCACTGTGCTGAGAAGTCAATATCACCATCCTTGGTAGCAAGTTACTGTGCCATGGCTGAGGTGACAGTGTTGGCTTGGCTGTGTGACCTGCTTTGGCGAAGGCAATCTGGAGAACATTGATCAGCTGAGCGACGGTGAAAAGCCCACAGGTGCCCCCACCCCAGCACTCACACCACCCACCCTTCTGTGAGGCAGAAACACAGGGCTGTAATCTACAGCCACTAAGATCTGGGGTTGGTTGTCCCCAAGGCAGAGGCTAACTAACACACTTAGGATGCGGAGAGGCCTTCACAGGCCCCTGCCTCTCTGCCACCTCTGTTTCTCTTTAGCACTAAGTGAGATACATTGTTAAAGCAGAAAGATGTCTCCAAGGAGTCGTGTATTAAACAAAATGGCAGGATGGGGACATAGTTCAGGGGCACAGCCTCTGCCTGGCAAGCACGAGGCTGTGAATTCAATTCCTAGTGCCAGACATAAAATGAAATCATCTGAAAACACGTTCATTTTATTTACTTATAACTTCACTCGTGTGCCTCTGTATGGAAATACGTATTAATTCACCTGCAAAATGCACGCTGACAGGTTAACAGTATTCTCTTCTTTGCATTGAGAATTATGGATGATGTTTCACAAATCATGTTCCGCATTCTTTTTATCCCATGGATGGTTTTTAAAATCTGAGCATTATAAAACAAATACCCAGGGAAAAGAGTCTCGTTGTTCACATCCAGTCTCATTTATCAGAGATAGTGGTTTCTGAGTAACATTCTGGAAATGCTTTCTGGGAGCCAGATTTACAAGCATTTCACCTGCAAGTTCCCAAGTAGCCAAAAGCCCAAAAGTCTAACCAATGTCTGAGCAAAATGACATAATAGTCTAAATTAATATTCTACACAGACTAATTCTTCATGCATTGCAGACAGCTAATCTGTTCTCCAATGAAACGATGGATTAAAATTTTAATCTCTACCTTTCTAGAAGTAAGAAAAATAAAGTCTTTGTACACTTACTTGTTTACCTACTTGAAAAGTTGATATTCAGCTTTGAAAAAGAACCCTCAAGAATTCAGGATTATATTCTGTCATGAGATCACATTGAAAATATTTATTAAAAGATTTTAAAGAAAGGAAAGTATTTTATAAAGATCCTGTTCTGCTTTCCAGACCTACCCTGTAGAGTTACCATTCTTTCATTTTATTAGAATTTATGGATGAGGTCCGAAGCCATACGAAGGAAGAATACATGAATGAACACATTAGGTTTTGTGGGAGTTCATTGTGGGTTTACCCTATGATCCAAATATATTATTCATGGATACAGACTGTGGGGTGTTAAACAGAATTGGAGGTAAAGCAACTATGGGAAACCTGATGTGCCAAAAGAAGGCTCCTAGGAAGAGCTGAGTTCTTTCTCTATCAGAGCATCCTTCCCAGATGTGAATTGGCCACAATTCCCTGGCACTTGGTCCATCTTGGGGTCAAGGGAGGCCCCAGGCTCCCAGAAAGAAAGATTTAACATTAAAATATAAGAGGCAAGAGGTGTAGGATAAGGTAGGGTCCTCTGGTTCCTTATATTCTGCCATCCAATCTCCTCAGCTTCTCTCTCTCTCTCTCTCTCTCTCTCTCTCTCTCTCTCTCACTATCCATCTCTCTGTCTCCATCTCTCCCTCTCTCCCTCTTTCTCCCTCTCTCTTTCTCTGGAGATTGACCCCAGAGTCTTTTCACTGCCTTACCTTTCTAGCCATTTTTCACTTTGACACAGTTAACCAGATTGGGCTCAAATTTGCTGCTAAGCCTGCTGCCTAAGCCTCCCAGCATGCTGGGATTACAGGCACGTGCTTCCATGCCTGCTCCCAACACTTTTCTAAATGATCCAAAATCCCTCCTTGCTTCCCTTGCCTGAGGGATGCCACCTGCCTCAGTAGGTCTCCTCCTCTGGGTCTGGCTAGAAGAAACCAGTGAGTAGGAACCAAAAGAACTAAACCTGAAGCCAGAGCCATGGACCCTTGCAAACAGTGTGGCAGGTTCTTAAACAGGAAAGCACAGTCTCAGCACCCCGTGCAGCCCTCCCACGGCTAGGCACTGGACCAAGATATACGTACATACAAAAGTACGTATGTACAAAGAGACTCATATGTGACTGTTTAGAGCAGCTTTGTCATCACTCAAAACTGGAGCCAGCCAAAGAGGCCACCAATAGAGGACTGATAGTCAAAGTGAGATCTGTCCGTACCCTAAGCCACCGAGGACAGCTAGCAATACAAAGCGTAGCAGTCGGTGCAGGAGGCCATCTGGGGTAATTTCGAAATAAGATGCTTAGTGAAAGTGAGCCATACCCATGTACCTGCTGTAGGATTCCATTTATAGAAAAGTTTAGAAAATGCAAACAAAATCACAGATCTACAGTTGCCTGGGGATGGGGTTATGTGGGAAGGCAGAGCCACCACAAAAGGGAAGAATAGGGTTATTGTAGTTGGTACACTGTGTCAACTTGAGGTCTAGAAGCTTAACTAAGTAACTCAGCAGTTCTACATCCCGGGGTGAGAAGGAGGGCCTTACCTTCTAGGATGCTGTTCACTGTGTCAACTTGAGAAGTTTAAAAGTTCAACTAAGTGATTCAGCAGGGGGCCAGGCCAGGGTCTTTACTTTGTCCTCAGCTTGTGGAAGAGAAGGGCAAGGACAGGGGTGGGGCGTGGGCTGGTAGCTGCTCTGCAATATAAGGGAAGGAAAGAGGCTTGTCCTCCCCCACCCCCGCCTTGTGCCCTTGCTGCTTTCGCTGTCTTCTGCCACTTTGCCATGCCACCCTGCCCTGGAGCCAGCTGACGATGGCCTGAAACCTCCACAAAGTGTCAACCAGGTGAACCTTTCCCTTTTCAAGTATTTTGTCTCAGCCAAGAGAGAAAAGTGACCAAGGGGACGGCGAGGTGAAGGGTGTGCTCATTTTGAACATGCCACTGGCTTCCTGGATGAACACTAGAGCTCTGGATTGAATGTGTCCCCCCCAAGGGTTCATGTGCTGGGAGCTTGGTCCCCACACAGCAGGGCTGAGGTGGTGGGGCCTAAAAGTGAGGTCTAGTGAAGGTGAACTGGCCCCTCAAAGGTACTGCCCTCTGAGAGGCTCAGTGCTGGTCTTGTGAGCTAGTTCTCCCAATCGCAGATTGCTACAAGGCTACCTCAGGGCTTGCCCCCTTCTTCATGTGGCTTGTTCTCTTTCTGTTTCTTTATCTTTTGTAGCCCAGCTAAGGGAGTCTTTGCTACAGTCCAAACAGAGGAGGCTGCCTGAGTAGACTTTCAGCCTTCAAAACTGTAAGCTGAATGAACCTTTTTCCTTTTTAAAGGGTTTCAGCCCTGGGTAGTTTGTAACAGGAACAGAAAATGGTCTGAGGCAACTAGTGGTTCCCAATGGGGAATGATTTTGCCCCTAAAAGACTTTTTTGTTAATGCCCAGAGGAATTTTTATTGTCACTCCCAGGAAAGGTCAAGAATGCTGCTAAACTTTCTGCAATTCACAAAACATCCCCCTCATAAAAGAATTATTCTTCCCCAAATGTCAACAGTGCTGAGCTTGAAAAACCTTGGCGTAGAGATACGTTAAAATTTATCACACCACACGCTTTAATCAAAGGCAGTTTATCGTGCATTGATTAGGCATCAATAAAGTTGTAAAATGATGAAATCCTCGTCCTGCCACTTGCTGGCTGCATGACATTAGGTAACTTACTACACCTCTCTGGATCTGTCCCCACTCAGAAAATGTGGGGGGTAATAACATCTATTTCCCAGAACTTCTCAACCTTGAGGAGAGCCTGAGATGCAAGCCAAATACCAAATAGATGAAAAGAAGGTGATAATTCACAGGCTTGCTCACCGCCGTCCGAGAGCATTCAGCTGGTCTATTGGAACTGACTTCAGCTGTCAGGGGCAGAACTCAATTACATCATGCAGGGAAAGGGCCTTTTAGCTGGGTTCAAATGCTTAGAGACATGCAAAGACCAGAGAAAAACTGCCTCTGAATTTCGGGTTCTGCTCCCAGACCCATGCGGCTGAGCAAGAAATATAGGTCAGAGAATAGGAGACACTGTAAGTGTGGGTAACAGGGACTTGGCATGACCTTGGCCCCTGACTTTCCATCTTGATATCGACAGGAAAAAAGAACTCTGATATGATTAATTATAAATACAAAAATTTCACAGAGGTCAAGAGCCGGCAAGATAGCTCAGCAGACTAAGCGCCTACTTGGGCAAGTGCAGGGACCGGGTTTCAATGCCCAGCACCACATGCCAGGCCAGCCCTGCCCCTGGGCACACTGAGCCAGTGGCAGAGTCTGGCCGTGGTGGTGTATTCCTGTAATCCCAGTGCTGGGGAGGTTGAAAATAGGAGGGTCAGTGTGACTGCAAGCTACATAATGAGACCTGGTACCAAATACATTAAATAAATAAATATTTCACAAAGATTTTCATTCCGTGGGGTTCAGCCACAAACATACACAAGAAAATCGCCGAGGCTGGAGGCTCTCGGTGGAAGTCCCACCTGTGCCGGCGCTGGGCGGTGCAGCAGCCGGCAAAGTCACTGTGAAGGTTGCTAATAGTGCACATTTTTGCAATTTAGTTTGAGATTCAATAATCATGGCGTTATCCCGCTAGGCTCCATCCCCCCCACATCAACTGCATTGCACCTTAAAGAAAGTAAAGAGGAGGGCGGTGTAGGGAGCAGGATTATCAGTACTCAGTCACTCTTTGTTCTCTTAACAAACAGAAGCACAAGGCCTTGGCAGCCAGAACATGACACCTTTGTCTGACACGCGGTTCCAGGACCTTTGGAATCCAGGGGCTGGGGAGGAGCTTACCTTTGTGAAAATCCCAACCCTGTGGTCATCTGCAGGCACCTCCCCCCTTAGGAGGAGGCCTTCGAAATCCTGGTCCCTCCCCTTCAATCCTTTTTTCCCAAATGCTGGCAGCAGCATCTGAGAGCATTCCAGAGCATGAGGGTGGAAGTGGATTCCGGAGAACTCCAAAGTGGCTCAAATGGTGAGATTCTCCGGGAACACAGGGCTGTCCCTGTCCCCAGGACAGGCAAGGGTCTCATTGCTGAGCATGCCCTGCACCTGCTGTGACATTCTCATACTCTTTGGCCTATGCTGGTGCTCCAGTGGGGCTGAGTCCACCGTGGCATGCTCCACCTTTGCAGGTGGTGCTCCCTATGCTGAAGTTTGTTCCTGTGTTCCCCTGACCAGTTCTGATCCTCTGAAGCCATGGAGCAGTGGTGGGACAGCAGCACCCCACGCAGTTTGTCCTGATGGTCATGAGGCTGGATCTTCATCCCTCAGATCCAGCACCCCATATCCTCTACTCTGGGTGATGACCTTACCTGAAAGACTATCTTCCAGTCAGACTGTGAGACGATGGGAAGTCTGCTTTGAAAGCTTAGCACCAAGTTCAGTGCCTGGCACAACCCATGTACTGAGTAGCTGAACTTAATTCTAATGGATAGACTGGTCTCCTTTGGGAACTTCTTGATATGTCAAGCAAGCAGAAAAGGAGGCAAGTGACGACAGCTTGGCCTCTCAGAACCTCACTGGCCTTCAGTGCCTGGAGACTCACATTTGGAGGCTGGGTCCTGCAAGTGGGGAGAGGCTGAAGGTGACCAGATGGTGACT
Source organism: Ctenomys sociabilis (assembly GCA_004027165.1). Lineage (NCBI taxonomy): Eukaryota > Metazoa > Chordata > Mammalia > Rodentia > Ctenomyidae > Ctenomys > Ctenomys sociabilis. Next base: position 80,835 of record PVKA01001593.1, on the reverse strand, counting down.
CTGCCAGATTCCTGGGTTCAGAACAGGCTAGGCTGGTTGGGTTGGTTGTGGGAGAAGAATAAGGAAGAGGGAGGTACTTTTTCATAATCCTGCTTGTTTATCTAACAAACAATAAAACAGAGGCAGGATTGTTCCAAGATGCCCAATGGCGCTCATGAGAAAGACCCCACTGGACCCAGAGGTCTACCCAGGAATGTGTGGAGCCTGGGAAACAGGAATCAGGCGCTGGGGTGAGACCCAGGGATGGCTGGGTTGGGCTGTGCCAGAGCAGCTGCCTGTGCTGAGAACCCATGGGGGGCATTTCTAACTCTGTGATCCGGTACCCTCCTCTGTGATGGTGAGTTTTGTTACCTGGCCTGGCTTTGGGTGTTCAGGGAAGCATTGTTCTAGGTGTGTCTAGGAGCAGGCTTCTGCATGAGACCAGAGCAGAGGGGGCCTCAGCCTCCCCACCAGGGCCTGAGCAAAAGGAAGCTGAGAAGAAATCTGTTCGCACTGCCAACTGTGCTCAAGTAGGGGATTGTCGTATTGACAAGGCCTTGAGCTCGGCCTTAGCAGAAAGAGCTTTTCACTCTGCTAATGCTCTTGAAAGGATTCCTGGCCCTCCAGTGATGCACACTGGTGCCCCTGACCACGACCAGCTTGGTTGTGTGGTCATCTGGAGCCAGTTGCCTACTCCTGGTGCAGAGTGGCTGGCCCCATGGGGGTTAGAGGGTCAGCTGGTCTCATTTTCTGCAAAGAACAGGGTGCTTGTTCCACAAAAAGGAGATAGACCCTAGGTACCCAGCTCACAGTGTAAGACACAGACTCAGCCTCTTGGCATTTAGGACCCCCAAGGTGGTTCGAAAAAGAACTCATGGAAATTGAGACAACCTGGCAAACTTGCAATCATGGGAGAGGAGGCACAGGAAAGCATGGGCTAGGCCTGGCTTGGGGCCACTTCAGGCTCTCTGGACCATCAGATGTGTGGCCTTGCTCTTCCTTTCCCTTGATCTCAGAGCCCAAAGTGCAGGGATTGCGGTGATCTTCTACCCCCGACCTTAGGATCATGCCCTTTTCTGCCAGTGTAATTCCTTTGACACACGTGTGTGATACGTCCATCTCTGCAAACTCTGCGCTCTGATTAGATGAGCACCAGCTTCTATTTTGCCCTGTGCTTCATTCTGTATCCCACATTCCTCCAAAGGTTGGAAGTAGCATATAATTTACTCTCTTTATTTTTAAGTGCAATTCATATTTTTAAGTACATTCATATTTACCATCTCTACGGTCTGTCCTCCCAACTTTCTTATCTCCCCAACTAAAACTGTCCCCACCATTCCAACTGCCTATCCTTCTCCCCATTCTCTGTCACACCTAACTTACACATTTTCCCCCATAAGACCTAACTAGAGATCAGGAGCATTAGCTCCAGTGAGCCTATCTTTGCTTACCTGCAGTTACAGAATAACCACCTAGTAAGAGAACAGTGAGGTATAATCTTGTGTGTGACACTGGGCATCGCCATGGTGACAGCCAGGCATTAATTACAGCTTAAGTTCATTTTCTGGTTAGGTCTTATCTTCAAGGAAATGGAGTAATTTATGCCTCCATGAGTCTGACGACTGGGGTCCTTATGGATGTGGATCCTTGCTGTACCGGACTTTTTGTACCGGTCCTTATGGATGTGGATCCTTGCTGTACGTGGATTATTCCACAGAGTGTGCTGCACTCAAGGTTCATCCATGCGGGAGCAGGCATCAGGAGTTCCCACCTTTCTCAGCTGAATTCTGTTACATTGCAGAGTGCTATGGTGTCTTGTTCATTTGCTCGTCAGTGGGGCTTAGGCTGTTGCTAACACTGGCTGTTGTAACTTTGGGTTTAACGTGGATATTCCTGTATCTCTGTGAGACTCTGCTTTTAATTCCTTTCAGTCTATGTTCAGAACTCAACTTGCTGGATCATATGGTGATCCTATTCATAAACTTTTGTTTTCCACAGCAGCTGTGTCATTCTGCATTCCTACCGCTGTGCACCAGAGCTCCAGGTTCTCCCGGTCACTGTGGCTAGTGCTTGCATTTCTCACCGCTCAGGTAGTAGCTGCCATGAGGAAGACTGGATGAGCCAAAGCGGGCCTGTCTCCATGTGGTCGTGTGCATGCCTAACCCCTGCTGAGACTCCTCCGGCATGGGGCCCTGCTGCTGCATGGGGGTACTCATAGACTGCTGATGCTGGGCTGTCCCACCCCTCACCTCCATGACCGGTGCTGGACAGGGGCAAGGGGCCTCCTGAAGGGCCATCATGAGGGTCTCTCTTGGGCATGCATTTGCCAGCCTGACCATACAGCCCAGCCCAAGTCCTTCCCAGGCTGGCTCAGTTTGTTCCCCTTCCATCGCAGCCCCAAGAAGCTCCTGCTTCTCACTGCCTTGCCAGAACTCAGATGTAGCTGCTGTTCCAAATTCCACAAATCTGACACTAGAAGAGGAGTCCCCCCCACTTTTTTTTTTGAACTCAGGCCCTTGGGCTTGCCAGGCAAGCACTTATTCTACTGACCTATCTCCCCAACCCCTCCTATTTTTATTTGTAATTTTTTGATAATTAGTGGATCTAGGGATCTCTGCCCATGTATGCCTTTGCCCTTCCGTGAATGGCCTGTTAAGGCTGGCCATTCCCCTTTATGCCTTGAAGATTGATCCTCACCATCTGTCACTTAAGCTGTAGCAGAAAATGCCTCCCCTCCTGCTCTAGCCAGTAGACTTCAGTTTGTTAGTTGCCCAGATAATAGTTCCTGTTTCTTATCCTGTTACTCTTGTCTGTTAGAAAGGCTGGAAAAAAAATGCTGGTCACTGTGATGCATAGCTGGTCACCATGATGCACATTGTATAAGCCAGTTGCAGGTTGACAAGCCATCCTTCCTCTGTACATCCTGCTTGCTTATCTCATATAAACCCTGAACCACCAGAGATCGAGGCCTGATATTCTGGGGAGTGACCCTAATCAGTGCCTGTCAGTGTAAATAAATCTGCCTTCAAACCCTGCGTGTTGTTTCTGTGTTTCTTCTTGCTGTTACCAAACAAGAAGAAAGCCTATTATTGACCTTCCTATATACAGACATCCTTGCCCTACATGGGTCCACTTGGGATTTTTCAACTTTCCATGGTATCAAAGGGGTGTGTCTCAGTTATTCTGCTCTTGTTGCTGACACAAATACCCAACACCCAAAACTAAGGAAGGAAAGTTTTATTTAGCTCACAGTTAGTGAAGATTTCAGTCCATACTCAGCTGGCTCCACGGCAGGGCTGCACATTGCAGGGGGTAGCTATTCATGGCTGCAAAAAACAGCAAAGAGCAAAAGGAGAGGCAGCAGCTGCAGCTTCTAGCAAGTCTCTCTTCCCTCCTCACATTGTGATGCAGATTACCCACCCCAGGGCAGGTGTAGCACTCGCACCCATAGTCTCAGCGTTGGATCAAGAATTAGTTAGAAACTCTAGAAGCTGCCCCATGACTGCACAAGGCTTTGGGGGAACACCTAGACACAAATCATAATAGGGTGCCAATTCAGTGGAATTCATATTCTAATTTTGATTCTGTTTTGGGATACCAATATGTATCTGTGATGATATGTGATCATATTGCTCCTGCCATCTCAAGGGAAGACAACTGACAGTCCAGAGGGCTCTGGTAGCAAACCTATGGCACACATGCCACAGTGGTCTATTTGTATCATTGAAAGCTTTACAAGGTTTGCCACTTGTAAAGCCACTCCTCCACAATGCTGTGTGCCCACCCTAAGAGGCTGAGGAAGTCAGACACCTTTCAACTCATCTTTGAAAAGGTATCTTCCACTTCCCATGCATTTATGGAGATGCAGCCCCATTATAAATGAAGACCATCTACACCACTTCCTGTCGCAGCTGACAGCACAATAAGCATGACCTGTAGAACATAGCCATGAATGGGGACTTGGAAGGAGGGTGACCTGCAGGGTGAGAAAACTGTCACTATCTGGGATAGCCCATCTTCTGGCATCACTTGCATTGCTGTGGAGCTGCATGCCTGCAACTCAAGGTGCTCTCTAAGCCCTCGCTCTGTGCCCCAGCTGTGCCTTCAGCATGGACAAGCAGGGGGAGTCAGAGGAGGCACTGCACTGGTATGCAGGCATCAGGGCCACTGCCATGGATGGAATCCTTGAGGATTCAGGTTTGAAGCTTTATCCACACACCAGGAGTTGCAGAGAAACAATGTTCTTTTGACTCCTGAATGTTGCTAAGACATGAAAGCATTTCTGTGGACACTGATGCTGAGCTCCATGGCAGGAAGGACGGCACCTGAGAATGTCATGGGCTGTGACTGGTTGAGTGTGGACATGTGTGGGTGGATGAGTGTGGCTTGCAAGGGGATATTAAACATGCCTTCAGTATCATACTGAGCATGCAATCCTTTTTTTTTCCCCCAGGGATCGAACTCAGGACCTTTTGCTTGCTAGGCAATCACTTATTCCACTGAGCTATCTCCCAAGCCCCTGAGTGGGCAATCTTGAGAAAGAAAGTGTAACATAAAAACAAAGAGCTGCACCAGAAAAGAGAGGCTACAGAACAGGGTGACAGGAATACAGGTGCCCATCACACAGGAATGCACAGACTGGGATGCCTGTCCAGGAAGATCATGTGCTTTCTTGCAGGATTCATAGACGAAGGAGGTGCTGTTCCCTGCTCGGGAAGTCCAGCCAGGTGAGCCAGACAAATGTGGACATAAAGCCTTTCTAGGAAACAAATGGTGGCTTTTTCTGTGATGTGGGGTTGCCAGATTTACCAAATAAAAAAGCAGGATGTTGCATGTCACCTGTCATCAGAGAACTGCAAATAAAAAGCAGCAGTGGGGCACCATCACACACCTACTAGGAGGGTCAAAATCTTAAAGCTTGATGCTGGCAAGAATGTGGAACAATAAGAATGCCCATCAATGCTAGAGGGATGCAGAATGGTCCACCTACTTCCAGACAGCTTGGGGGTCTTCTATGAAACTAAGCATGCTTTGCCCTATGAGCCAGCAGTCATGAACCTCAGTATGTACCCAAATGAGTCGAACACTTCCATCTACACAGAAACCCACACACAGGTGTTTATAGCAACTTTATTAATAATTGTCCAAACTGGAAAGTATCCATTAAAAATAAACCAGAGAGAAACTGCAAAGAATGCTGACATTTATTGGGGGACTAACAGAGCACTGCAATAGAGGTGTTCGTGCCATGGTGAGCCATGGGTGTTTTCAACACATGGAGGCAAGAGGCAGTTTCTCAAGACAAAAATGAGAAGCCTACATCAGGTATTCTAAATAGTAATCTTGGCCACAATAATTAATAACAACAGTGACAGCCTGTTGGAAAAAAAAAAGCAGCTGCTGGGCTGATATCCTGGGGGAAGTGATTTTGTATAGAGTTGTAGTAGCTTTTGGTAGAGTCTTTCATGGGTTAGTGTTAGGCAATTGTGCATAATCTCCTGATTTCTTTTTCTTTGTTGTTGTTGTTAAGGTTGACACAAGTGACTCCATCTTGACTGTGTCAGCTTCTGCATTCATAGAGACAACCAGGATATCCTTCAGAGGGTGAACTGATAAACTCTGTTCATCCAGACTAGAAACACTATTTAGGGATAAAAAGAAAGCTACCAGCCCACAAAGCAACATGGCGGAAATTTAAGTGCATACTACAAAGTGAAAAAAAAGCCAACATGAAAAAAGCTCTGCCCTGTATAATTCCAACTTTATGGCATTCTGGAAAAGGCAAAACTGTGCAGAGAGTAAAAAAGATCAGTGGTTTCCAGAGACTGGGAGAAGAAAGAGACAGAGAACACAGAAACTGTGAAATTTCTTGGTGCTGTACTCTAACGGTGGGTCCACATCTTTGACATTTTTCTAAGCCCATAAAATATACACTCCCAAGAGTGACCCCAATGCCAACCATGGACTTTGGATGGTAGCAAGGTATCACTGTGGGTACATTAGTTTTACCAAATGTACCACTTTGGTGGGAATGTTGACAACAGGGGAAGCTATCCAGGTGTGGGGGGAGGGACTACATGGGAACTCTCTTATCACTCCATTTTTTTATGAACATAAAACTGCTCTTTAAAAAGGATAAACTAAAACAAAAATTAAGATAATAAAATAAAAAGGATAAACTTTAGATAAAATTTTTAAAATTGCAAGATGCCCAGATATAAACTTCAGATAAGGTACACACAGACTTTTTGTGTATCTTATCCCACATTTGAGAAATACTAAATCATTATTTAATAGCAAGCTGACTACAGAAAAAGATGGAAGATGCAGCAAGAGGCATGGTTCTTGTACTGTTTTCAGTTGGACCAGAGGTCACAGGGGTCAGGCCAAAGGCTTCCTTCTCCTGAGAGGAATGTGACCGACCACCCATGCTACTCTTTGTCGCCCTCCCAAATGCAAGCTTCAGGTTTCTGCTTCTACCAGGTCACATTCAGAGCCCTCCAGGGGTCTGAGAAACAGGCAGGTCTGCCATGTTTCTCTTCCCAAAGTCTGCCTCTCAGTCCACTTAGACAGGAAGGGCCCTGGAGACAAGGGCGGAACTCTCTGTTCTGGTGCAGGTCCTGCTCCCATAGCTGGGAGGGAAACACTTGTGGGTCGGGGTTGGTGAAGCCACTGCCCCAAAGTATACCATTGCACCCATCCATCTGCACTGAGGTTCTCAGGAGGCCTTACAGTTATATTTCACAAGGGAACATCTTAGAATGTCATGATACAATGGCATTCAGGTCTAGCTACAAATGATGACATGTTAAAACCCCATGGTAGCCCCAATTCAGGATAACTTTTGTGAGCCACCTAGTGAGACACAGATCTCAATAGGAGTCTTCTGCAACTTCATTCATGAAACAACTATTTATTGAGTACTGTGCTTTGTACCTACTGTATACCAGGTGTAGTCTGAATAGGCAGTAGCCACAGGTAATTCTGCACCAACCCGGGAAATACACTATAATGTGAGTGCAAAAAAGGTGTGTGCTAAGGGTCACCTGGAAAAGGTGAAGACTTTGGAGGGGAAAGTGTGCTTAGCAGACAAGAGGACAGTCATTCCCCTCATCTGTGGGTTCTGCATCCTTGGCTTCAACCCAGAACTACTAAAGAACTGCCACAAGTTGAGCTGCTGAAGATGTAGTTCAGCTTGCAATGGTTGGATCTGTTCTGAGTGCATACAAACATTCTCCCTTATCATTATTTCCTAATCAGTACAGGATGACAATTATTTACATAGCATTTCCATTGAATTAGACATTATAAGTCATCGAAAGATGATTTAGAGTAAGGGAAGATGGGTGTAGGTTCTAGGGTATGTATAAATACTGTGCCATTTTATAGAAGGGCATGGGGCATGGGTGGGTTTTGGCTTCAGAAACCACCCCCTAAAGACAATGTATCAATGTATCCCTGTGCGGTATCCAAAGTTCTCCTGCACAGGACACCCACTGCAGCGTGGAGGGAGAAGGGGAAGGCTGGCCCTGCAGCCAGCCAGTATCAGAAAGACTAAGTGGTGGACCCTGTCACCACAGCCAGGCTCCTCCAGCACCCAGCAGTGACACTGGGGTGTGAGACAGAGGGAATGTGGCTGGAGAAGAGCCAAAGAAGCTGCAGGAATGAGTGAAGCTCAAGGGCCAGCCTCTAGCTGTACAGCCTCAAGCCTCGTGGTCACTCTCTAGCAAGTCACTCTTGCTCTCTAAACTGGTTTGGCTTGTTTTGCCACCCATTTGGTGTGTGTGTGTGTGTGTGTGTGTGTGTGTGTGTGTGTGTGTGTGTGTGTGTATGGGGGTTACAGCTTTCCCCAAAGGTATACATGGCTATGTGGTGACGAAAGGGCATCTCTCTAGAGATCATGCCCACCCACAGCCTGCCCAAGTGATTTGCAGATATAAATCGATTAAAGGTGAGATTATTCTGGAACAAGATGGCCTTGAACCCAGTGATAAAGTTCCTTATGAGAGAAGATGGGAAGAAAACACAGAAGAGATGAGGTGAAATGGAGTTGGAGGTGGGGGTTGTGTCTACAAGTCGAGGGGCGTCAGGGTCTGCAGCAGCCCCCAGAAGCTGAGTGAGGCAAGGAGGGGAGACCCTTAGAGCCTCAGGAGGAAGCAGTTTGTTCTCACCTTGGTCTTGGAGTTCCAGCATCCAAACTGCAACCCACCTTCAAGTTCCTTAGTCTGTGATCATTTGCAGTCCCAGGCTGCAATGAGGAGAAAGGAGCTGCACCTGCCCCTGCACAGAGGTGCTGTGATAGGAATTGCGTTGTTACAAACAAGCCCATTGCTCAGAGGCAGCTAGGGGATAAAGCTGTGTTTAAACATCCTGGTAGGAGAACTGGGTAGCCCTGGGAGAGCCAGGCCAGGCAGCACAGATAAACACACAACACAAGTGCTCTTTCCTCATCTTGCCTGCTTCACCACTCAGACCTGGTGATTGATGTGGGTTTTTCTTCCTTTCCAATCCAATAAGAACATGTTACATAAGTTCAGATTTCCAGGGATCAGAGAAAGGCAAAAAAACACCCTCATGTTATATTCCTGTCAACCAGGCAAGGAGCCTCAGCCTTCACAGAGCCCAGGAGACACAGAGACCAGAAACCAGGAGTGAGGCAGGAGCAACTTGGGGGAGTCGGGCCCAGATGTGGGCAGGAAAAGGAAAGAGGTTCCCATGGTGCAAGCTCTATGACAGTGTTAGGATACAGGCAGGAGCCAGGAGCTGAGACTGGATATGTCCACACCACTGGTGTTTCCTGGAGATTGCCTTCACGCAGGACTTAGGAGGAGGAGGGGTGGGCGTATCCACTAGGACTCTTCTCAGCCGGCCATGGCAGTAGTGTCTGATGGTGTCCCCATGTCTGATGGTGTCCCCACCTATTTACAACAGTGCCTAGGGGAGAGCAGAGTGGAATCTAAAGCCAGGACCCTAGGAACCAAGTTCAGGGGCTGCTCACTATCAATCCATCAATTTCCTGATTGCCACTGCAGCTTACAGATGAAGTTTTATCCATACAGGGAATCCAACCAAGAAGTTCTGATGCCTCCTGGGTGTGGAGGGCAGTGCTGGTCTGACCTGGGTGTTAGGAGTCAAGGATGCCATGGTGACCTTTCCATTGCAAGTAGTTCTTACCTACAAGGTCCTCAAGGCATAGGGGTAGACCACCCCTATGCCTTGAGGACCTTGTTAGAACAAATGTTTTTTCCACAGTTCTCTCAGAACTTGGAGTTTGTGACCTGGCTATGGTACTTAGCATGCTACTAGAGTCCAGCCAACAGAAATCATGCAGGTATTTTAGCCAATAAAATTTCCTATGGAAGAATGGAGAAAGATTGTCCCCAAGCTTCAAGGTTTTCTTACCCTGCTGCCTCATTTATAAGGCACTGTGAGGATGCTGGGCTGAAGTGGAGGAAAAACAGCGCAAAGCAGCCACTCTAAACAAGGGATCAAGTTGGACAGAGGACATCGTGGATGCTGGAGAAGACAGCAGCCCTGTAGAGCTGAAGGAACCCTGCAGGCTGGTGTGAATTGTTGGAAGCCAAATCTTGCCCTCTCCTTGACTTCCCTAAAAACAACCTCTTATGCCGATTGTTTAAGTAAATGCACTCAGCTGTTGAGCAGTCCTTTCTCCTAGCAGAAGAGCTCTACTGACATCAGTCTTCTGCTGATTATATAAACAAACTCATCAGGAAGTTTCCTTTCTCCCACTAGGACCTCAGCTTGCTGCTTTCTGACTCTTGTCTTCATTTCTTCTTCCTCCACCATCCTCCCTCCCAAGTCTCCAGAGCTGTGCTGGATGCTACAGTCAATGTCTCTGAGGGGTCATGGTGGGGGCTGAGAAACTTCCGATGGAACCCTTTCTGCTCCAGGAAGGATCTACAGTCTCAAGACCATGAAGGCATTAAGGCCATTATCTACTGATGACTTGCTAGCTGAATGGCTCTTAAGGAAGTAGGGCCCAGGAGGAGGGAGGAAGACAATAGGGATGTGCCTTTGAAGGGAGTTTCTCTCTCCCATCTCCCTGCTCCTTCCTGGCTAAGCAGCTTCATTCCACCACACCCTTCCACTCTGTTGTTCTGCCCACCTAGCTCCCCACAATGGAAGTGGCTGTTTGCAGACTACCACCTCTAAGCCACTGGCCACAATAAACATTCCATCCTCTAACTTTTATCTCTTGGATATTTTGTCCAGTACCAGAAAGGAGACCACTGCAAGGCCCCATTGTGCTGCCTACCTCTGTCTCATTGGGTGGTTCTGCTGCCTAAAGACTAAATCATATGATGACTCTCCAATAAAATTTGTTTCAAGAATAAGGAGGAGAAAGATAGCTAACATATATGAGAAGAAGCGTGCACATATAGATTCACAGTAACAAGCAAGACAAGGGCATACAATCTTAGCTTCTCCAGCTGCTATGACTGCTTGTAGGAGTCAGCCACTGCCCCACTGCTCACTCCCTCAGCTTTGGCTGTTGGTAGGGTTTCACCCAGGGATGACTCAGCATTCGGTTATAGAGGTGCTGCCTCCTCAGTGGCCTGCCTTGGGGTTAGTGCTCCATACACTTGTGATATAATTGGAGGAGAACCAGAGGCACCCCAGAGATTGCTTTGCATCCTAGAAATAGTTCCCTGGACCTCACGGCATGAGCAGCAACTAGATTTCTTCTTAGTAATCAAGATCAATCTCTCCAGCCAGGAAAGTGGCCCTTTCTCTGCCTCTAGGTTCAGTGGCCTGTGCAGTACAAAAGGGCCATCTCATCTTCCAACTCGCTGGACCCGTGGTTGTGTCCCACGTGGAAACAGCTCATCCAAGCCAGCAATGCTCAAGGATTTAGGGCAGAAAGCAAAGTTCTGCAAGTGGGTCACCAAATGTCCTAGTGCAGCAGTCTCACTAAGGTGCCACGGTAGAGCTCCCAGATGTATTGTAGCCTTGATGCATCTTTAAGGATTTAAAGGACTGGACCCATGACGCAATCCTTTTGAATCCCTAAGGCCTCGCCCAGCAAGATGCTTAGCAAGTAGAAGTCCAGGTTCTCTTCGCTGTACTTATGCACAGCCTCTTGTTTCCAGGGCATTGGAAGCTCCAGAGGAATAGCCCTGAACCAGCCACCTGGCTCTATCCAAACATCTAAGATCCATGCGCCCAGAAGCCAGTGTAGGAAGATTAAAACAAGTGCTTGAGTTGGATTCAATTTCTTTGATAATAGTCAGAATGTTAATACGTCTTTTGTTGAGCAAAAATTTATGCTCTAGTTTAAAATGAGTTAATACATTATTCTCTATCAAAAAGTAGAAAGGAAGAGAGGGATAGTGTGATAGCTGAAAGCATGCTTAGTGGGTTAAATGGTGACCCCAAAGTATAAATCCAGCACTTGTTGAGTATGACTGTGTTTGAGGATAGGACCTTTGCAGATGTAGTTAAGTATCTTGGGGTAAGATCATACTGGATTTTAGGTAGGGCCTAAGGCCATTGTTCTTTTGAGAAGAGGGGAGACACGAAGACTTGGAAGAAGAGGCCATGTAGACTCATAGGCCAGGATTGGAGTCATGGGTTTGCAAACTAAGGACACTGACAAAGACCACCAGCTGCACCACCACACCCTGGAGGAGACCAGGAAGAGTTCACCTTGAGACACTCAGGAGTACAGGTCCGCTGACTTTGGCCTTCCGGTCTCTAGAACTGTGGGAAATTACATTTCTGTTGTTTTTTCACCATACACTTTGTGATGTTTTATTGCACTAGTCACAGACATCTCAGGCACATAACCAGCGGGACTATAGACCAGATGAAATGGCACCAGGCACAGGGGCTAGGCTCTGGGAAGCTCCATAAAATGAGGTGGAGGGCAGGTGCCTCAGAAAACAGCTCCCTCTCAAGTGTGTCCAGACATTTTATTCTGATCAGGACACTTTCCAGCTCACTAAGAGGGGACAACATGGAACCAGTTCTTCCTGGGAGACTGGGGGAGGCCGGGGACCATCAGGAGCCTCCATCAGGGCCGGGAAGCTCTGTATTCATAAAAAGAGGCACAGTTGGCACCTAGGTCACCCAGTGCCCACCTCTGAAAGAAAAGATTTTTAGGAAAATGCAGCAGGCAGAAGGCTTTGTGTGTCTTCACACCTTACATGGCCTGGTCACTTAATGCCTGACAGGCAGTGACCAGCCACGATGCTCTTCCAAGGCTGACCCCAGAAAGGATTAGCCCTTCACCTTAGATGCTGGCAGCTAGCACTGAAAATCACCCTCCATGTGCTCTTCTAATGAAAGAACCAAGACAGGCTGGAAAGCAGAGGAATGAAGTGGCACCTGGAGGTGGGACAGAGGAGGGACAAAGCACGGCATCTCCCCAGCTAAGACACTGAGCTGTGCATGGAGAAAACGCTATAGCCATCCAGGGGATTGGGGAGCTGGCCCTGTGCCCCTAAGTACATTCCAGCACAACAGCTTAGAGGCCTCGCTCTGCAGCACACAGTCCCTCTAGAAGCAAGAACAATGTAGCAATAACAGAATTTGAACTTTCCTGGATCATTACAAATTAATGCCCAGAAAACACCTTGCCTGGGCTTTCCAGGATGAACATAAGGAGGGGCTAAGATGGGCTGGCAAGATAGCTCAGTGAACTAAGCACCTGCTTAGTCAGGCGCAAGGACCGGGGTTCAATCCCTGGCACCACATGCTATGCTGGTCCCACCCCTGGGTGCCCTGAGCCAGCCACTGTCTGGGCATGGTGGCACACACCTGTAATCCCAGTGCTGGGGAGGCTGAAAACAGTAAGATCACTATGAGTCCAAGCTACATATTGAGATCTGTACCAAATGCAATTTTTTTTTTATAAAAAAGGAGGGACTGAGAAGAACTGAGAGAGGTCCACTTGGCTCAGGACCACTGCCACTGGGCAATGCGACACGTTTGCAACAAATTTGCAGGTTGCCTGTTGATGCAGTTTAGTACACATAAAAATCTGTTATCAGTAAACACAAAGGGCAGGAGGAGCTCTGATGACCCAGCATCAGTGGTTAGCCCCTAAGAGATGCAAGTATGGGCACCTCTGAACCTCCCAGGATCCTAGCTCTCATCTGAGAACTTTGTTCATGTTCTAGTAGCAAACCTCGCTGCTGCCCCCAGCACAGTGGCTTAAAGGTGCACCATTAATTTTTATATTTCATGTTTGATGGAGGTGACTGTGTTCATCTGGGAGAGTCCTTTATGTGGTCACACTGGGGTCACATCGAAAGCTCCCTCCTTCATTCATGTGACCATTGGTGTTGCCTGTTGCTTGGGACCTTAGTTGAGGCTTAGGACTTCAGCCTGTATCTTCCCAGTCTGGTCTGGACTTCCCCACGCCATGATGATTGGGTTCCAAGAGGGGGTGAAGAAGTAGTCAGTGGAAACCCTGGGGCTTCTTATGATCTAGCCTACAAGTCACACAGCAGTACATATGTCACATTCTCTTATTAGAAGTGAATCTCCAAGATAGGTCATTATTCAAAGGGGTGGAAATTATGCCCAGCCCTTTTCCTGGGAGATGCTAGAGATTTGCACGTGTTTTGGTAGCACCTTTCCTGCTGGGTTCAGTGGGAAGAAGGGAATCTTGTATGTTACTGGCAACACTCTTAAAGCAGCCTTGTGGATGTGAAGGGCTCACTAGGCAGTACAGTGTCATCCTGTGACCTGCTTGAGTCTCGGCTTCTTCAGTGGTGGGTAGTGTCACCACCTTTGTGTCCCTGAGGCTTGGATTCCCTCTGGTCCCTGATCGTTTACCTCTGTGGGTCAGGATGAACTGGAGGCCAAGTCAGGATTCCAGCCCTCTCTGCTCTAGCACCCACATTTGCACCTAAACCTCATGAATTCAGAGATTTCTGTGCCAGCCCCGTGTTCCCAGAGGTTTAAGTATATGAGAGCTTATTCTTCAGATTTTGTTTAAACAAAGCAAGATCATACCAGGTTGTTGCTCTGGCTATAGAAAAGCCTGAAGCCATCTGCTGCTCCATCCCCAGCAGCTGCCAAGCACGTGTCTCTGGGCTGGTTCTGGGGGAGCAGTCAGTCTCAGCCCTGCCTTTGCTGAGTCTGGGGTTCACAACTCCTCAGGAGCCCCATAAAGCAGCTGTTGCATGAGGTATGTGATGCCTGCCCCAGCCAGTAGGAACTGGTCACTGAAGCCCCCTCACAGTGCCTGGAGGATGCAGGAACAAGGGTAGTGCAGTGTAGGGGGGCTTCCTTCACCCCCCAATCTGCATGATAACTCGGGCCAGGGATTAAAGGGCTTCCTTCCCCCACTTCTCACTCTGGTTAATGTGCTTTTTTTTTTTTTTTTTTCTGAAAGTCAGCCTCTTCCTGCTTTGAGCTGGCCCATTAGCTGGCAAATGAGTAATTTTTGATCATTATTGACTAATTTCTGAAGCAGCATTATTCTACTGCTTAATTATTCCATGCTTATCCAACACATCGGCCTGTTATTCAACAGCAGCTCCAGGGGAACGGTCTGCTACAGAGTCAGCTTTAATGGGGATGTTATAACCCAACCTTTGTGTTATGCTACCTCACTCCCCATCAGCGTGCAGTCTGGCAAAGCAATGCTACCAAGAAGCACTGACATGCTTATTTGAAGGAGAATAAGACTGGCTGGTGGAATCATCTGGAGGGAAAAGCAGGGAGGAACAGAGCCCTACACTTGGAAGTGACTGTGCCACCCAGCCTCATACAGTGAGTCCAGTACAGGTCTGCCCAGATTAAGGCTCCCCTACAGCTCTTCTCTCAAGAGACAGACACCTCAGCATTCGGTCTTGATCTCTGAACTTTGAACAGAGAGGCTCAAGAAGAAATGGCTAGACCGATTTTCAGGAGACCTGAGTTTGAATCTATAGTGCAACCCAAGGTGTCCTACCCTCTGTCACTGATTGATTAAATCTTTCCTGTTTCCCAGGTACCTTACCAGGCTGTGGACACTGCCATCTAGACAGTGTTGTTTGTTGCTGGCCTCAGTGACCTCAGAGTCCTTGGGATACAGATATTAAATAAACAGACACATGTGTAATATTTTTTGGTGGTACCAGGGATTGAACTCAGGATCTTGCCTTTGCCAGCCAAGCACTTATTCCACTGAGCTATCTCCCCAGCTCATGACACAATTATTTTAAATACCAGTAGAATCTGAAGTCAACACCCAGGCTGAAGAAGAACACACAGAGTAGATCTATTCCATAGATGTCCATCTAGAATCCAGTCTGTCTTTCCTTATTCCTAAGAGCACCCAGATTTTCTTGGGGACATCCTGCTCCCATTTCAGTGGTGCAGCTGGGAGTGGGAGGGGCTGGCTCTGCTCAGGGTTGGCTCTGATGAGAACCAATACTATGATTGCTCATCATGTAACATGTGACACACGCCTAAACCAACCAGCACACAGGTACCCCATCTCTGCTGCAGCAATTGGTCTGAAGAATGTCCAATCAGAGTGGATCTGGGAACTCAATGATAGAAGATGCGCTTAGCACCCCAGCAAGGCAGCTACAGAACTTGCCACATCATTTTGCACGGCTCTGTATGAAAATGCAGAGCTCCTCGTTCTAAAAGTGGAGACAGAATCCTTTCCCCTTTTCCTTCTGCGTCTCTCTTGACTTGTGGGGTATTTATATTTGTAATTTAATACCATTCTAAAGAAAGATTTTAATGTAAATCATTAGCAAGGATGTTACCATTTGCCTTCATATGTTGCAATGTTGGTTTTAAATGTGCAAATAAAAGCACTGATATGTGGGTGGATGTGCAGAGATTGCTCACTTTGTATTTTGCAGCAAACACCTGCACCTTCACTTTGTTCTTACAAAATGAAACTGACTCCAGCATTCTGAACCTTTTGCTTCTTTGCATCATTTTCAGCATCAACTGTGTCTCATGTGTAAGACAAGGTTCTAGAAGGTGCTGTTGGGAACTGAACTGTATCTCCTAAGTTCATACAATGACGTTCTAACCTCCAGTGTCAGAACATGTCTGTTCCATGGTCCCAAATCCAAGGATGCACAGATCTCTTATGTAACATGGCTTAATATTTTCAAACAACTTGCACACATCTCATTTATTTTAAGTAATCTCTAGATGACCTGCAACACCTAACACAATATAAATGTGCTGAAACTGGTTAATAGTTTGTACTGTTTAGGGAATAGAGACAAGAAAAAAATCCATACAGTATTTTTTTTTTTTTTGATTTGTAGTTAGTGGAACTCATGGAAAGTCCAGATATGGAGGCCACCTGTATTTGGAGATCCACTCTTCAAAGGAGTTAATCAAGTTAAGATAAGGTCTTCAGTGTTGGCTCTAATCCTACACCCTCACAAAAAGAGATTAGGACAAAGATATGCACAGAGAACCATGTAAGAACATAAGAAGGGGATGCCATGTTTCAGCCAAGAAGAGAAACTCAGAAGGAGCTTTATCCTGTGACCTCTGCTCTTGCGCTTCCAGCCTCCACGTGTCTGTTGTTTAAACCACCCCAACAGCCAGAGCTGATTAAGGTGTGTTCCTTGGTTGCTTTGTTCCATTGGCTTCTTTCCGCCCTAGAAGCAAGGTCTGCCTTATGGGGAAGCTGTGGCACTGGGACTGTGTTATGCTGCCCCACGTGCAGCCGCAACACATCCCCTTGGTCTCTCCAAGATGTGCGTAGGTCCCATGTGCTGTGGGTCTGTCCACCAGAGCTGTGTATCATAACGCACTGCAAACATTACATGAGAAGAACACAAGGAATGGCTGTCTTAGTTGTTGTGTTTCTTGTTAAGATAAAAGGCCTGACACCCAAAGTTAAAAGAGAGTCTTATTTCAACTCACAGTTTGTAGAGGTTTCAGTTCATAGTCGGCTGTGCTGAAGCACAGAGGCATAGCAGAGGGACATCGCAGAGGAGAAACAGTCCATGGCAGAGCAGGCAGAAGGCAGCAAGAGGCAAACCCATTTTTCCCTCTCATCCCATCCAAACTGTAAGTCTTTTGTGCAATAGCACCCAAATCCAGAGAGGCTTCTGTCTTCAGTAAATACACTCAGTCACATCCAGAATCATACTAATTCTAATCAGTGAACTAAGTTAGTACCACAGGCCCTTAATTCCATATCAACTGTCCTAGGTCCAGCCATCTGTGAAGAGCCCCACCTATGAGCGCATGAGGCTTTGTGACACCATCTAGATCTAAGCCATAGCAGTGATTAAGTACACACGTTGCTGGAATCTCCTCTATCATACCCATGCTCCACTATCCCACTGGACTGCAGGTACAAAGCACAAGTTCAAAAGCAAATTATTAAAACTTTTAAGATGATGCCAGCAGAGCATTATACCAGAATTGAAGTCTTCTAATCATACATCTTGGGTAACTTTAAGCATTGGCTGCTGTTAGGATTTGTATAAAGGTGTTCCCCCAAAGCCTCATGCAGTCATGGGACAGAATACTAGAGTTTAAGATTAACTCATGATCCGCTGGGATTATGGGTGTGAGCACTGCACCCACCCTCGGGCAGATAGACTAAATACAACTTAAGGGAGACAAACTTGCTCTCTTTAGCCATCATTACTGTTACCCTTTCCTTTCCCTCTCTGCTCTTTGACACCTACCATGAAAGGTTGCTCTCTGCCTTGTGCCACTCTGCCTTGGTGCCAGCTGAGTATGAACTGAACCTTCCTTCTTCCTTCATTTTTGCATGTTGGGTGTTTTTCCCAGTGAGGGAATGAGGGAAGGGTAACTGAAACAGAATTTGGTATCAGAGAAGTGGGATCATTGCTGTGGGTAACCCTGACCATGTGGATTATGAGCTTTTGGGAATGGCTTACGGGAAGAGATAGGAAATGTTTGGAGAGGTTGCCTACTAGTGAAGAGCTGGAAGGCCTCTTCTGTAGGGGAGATTCTGGCCAGAGGTCAGAAGACCAGAAGGCTGACAGAAATCCTGCCTGTAAAGACCAGGCTGGGGAGGTTTCTGATGGGAAGAAGGACTGCATTGGTGGTTGGCCTCTGGATGTTTCGTGTTTTGGCTTGGCAGACTCTTTGTCTGCATTTTGCTCATGTCCAGAGACTTTGACTGAGAGTGAGTTTGAGCATGGTGGACTGATTAATCTTCCAAAAGAAATTTCAAAGCAGCCAAGTATTGAGAGAGTGGCCTGGGTATTGTTGGGGGTTTTTAGCTAGATTTATGTTGGGAATCAAGAGCAAGGAGCCAAGCAGGATGATTTAAAATGCTGTGAATTTGGCCAGAAAAGAAAGCTCCAATAAAGCTGTAGACTGCAAAAACAAAGCTGAGAGGATCTCTGTTGCTGGGAAGGAAGAAGAGAATCAAAAGGATGCCCTGAGGGCACCACAGGAGGTGGCAGGTCCCCACCCTTTGCAGTCTCAGGATCGCAAAGGTCTTGGATTTTGCCTTGAGGGGAAACACTGAGCACCATCTCCAGAATGGCAGCAGCAACCACAGCAGGTTCCAGAATGGTGCTGGCATGGAGAATTTATTCCTCAGAATCAGGGTCAGTGTGCTCAGAGACCTAGGCACTCGATCCCTACAGCCTAGAGAGGAGGAAGCCTGGCACCAGCTGGCAGCAGTCCTTGGCATCATCTGTGTAGCACTGATTTTAGGCACATTCAAGAAGGCTTCCACCTAGAAGTGGAATGCTTGGGAGGCCAGGCAGGGTGCCCCTGAGAGGGCAGTGTGTGAAACTGTGAGGGAGAAGCCTATTCAGTGGAAACCCCAGAAGTTTGGAAAAGCCAGGAATGTGGATCATCTAAGGGAAACTGCAAAGAGGGAGCAAAGCCAATTTAAGAGAGAAACCATGGGAGCTACCACCAAGAGTGCCATAGGGGAAGAGCCACGTGGAGCTCAGTTTGCTACAAATTGCTTCATATGTCCCACATGGACTTATAGGACTTAATGTTTGTCCTTCTGGATTTTGAACTTGCTTTGGTCCCAATGTTTGATATCCTGCTGGGTATACCTTTTGGAATGATAATGTTTATCTTGTGGCGTTGAATGTTGGAAGTGTTTAACTTTTCATTTATACAGAGGCTCACAGCAAGGAGTTTGCTTTTGATCTTGGAGGAGACTTGGGACTTGGACCTTTCAGAAATGCTGAAACTGTTGGGACTCTGGCAACTCTTAGAGATGGACTAAACTGTCTTTTGCATAGAGGGATATACATGAGTCTTTGGGGGTCCAAAGGATGGAATGTTTCGGTTTGTATAAAGGTGTCTCCTCAAAGCCTCATGCAGTCATGGGGCAGACTTCTAGAGTTTGAGATTAACTCATGATCCACTGAGATTATGGATGTGAGCACTGCACCCAGTCTGGGGCAGACACCCTGAATGCATCTTAAGGGAGACAGACTTGCTCTCTGTAGCCATTGTTGCTGCTACCCCTTCCTTTCACTCTCTGCTCTTTGATACCTGACATGAAAGCCTGCTTTCTGCCCTGTGCCACTCTGCCTTCGACCCAGCTGAGTATAGCCTGACACCTCCAGTAACTGTGAGCTAAATAAACCTTTCCTTCCTTCATTTTGCATGTTGGGTATTTGTCCCAGCAATGAGAGAAGAGTAGCTGAGACAGCTGCCTCTGAAGCTGACCTGGGGTCATGAGTGTCGGAGGAAGCACAGAAACCTGGCCACCACCTGCACAAGGTGTGAGGTGGCTGGTTCAAGGGCAGAGCTGGGAGAGTACCAGGGAGTCATCCTTTGGAGCACAGAGTGCCCAGCCTCTACACCCTGCCTGGGCATCTGGCCATGAAAACCATTGTGCTCAGACTACTTTGGCCTTAGTCTTCCATCTGGAGTGGGGATGGAAGAGACAGGTGTCTGCCTGTCCTGCCAGTCTGTCAAGGTACTTTTTGAAAACACAAACAACCCTTCACACCAAAAAAAAAAATGCCAGAAATTCCTGTGCATACTCATAGTAAGTAAAGTAATTCTCAAGAAGGGTGCTTCAGAAAACAGATTTGTTTGTTTTGAAAGGTTTTATTGTTTCTGTTTTGTCATACTGCAAATGATCCTTTTCAACTCCACAGGAAGGAATTGTGATGAATTCCAGGGCCAGCTGATCCTGAACATTGATCACTCTTCTCAGTGTACCTGGAGACCTCTAACTTCGCCAGCCCTTGCTTGCGTGTGCCCCCAGACAGATGCTGGAGAACACACTGATTTAGGACCCAAGATCCCAGAGCAAATGTTCTTGTTACAAGGTTTCCCAACTCATGGTGCCCTGGACAGTTTTCTCTGAAGCCTGAAAGCAAAACCAGACAGTTATATTCATTTCCTGGGACTCCAAGACACAAATCAGGCAGCTAAAAGCAAAAGCTGTGTGTTTTCTCACAGTCCTAGAGGCCTCTAGAACACAGTCGAGGGTTGGTTCCTTCCAGAGCCTCAGAGGGAGAAACTGCCCCTCAGCAGCCCTTGGTTTTTCTCAGCAGGTCGTCCGGCTCACTTGGGTCTGCACATCCAGTGCAGGTAGCACCACCTGGGCAAGGAGACTACACCATGTCCATCCACCTGAATCCAGGGACCACCACAGGGCCAAGCCTCCTTCCATTGTTCTAAGAGAAGCAGCAATAAAAATAAGAGACCCAGGAAGCTGCAGACCGGAGTAGGTGGGTGAGAGGTCTAATTGCCTAAACTTCAGGAACATTTTCCCCACCTGTGTACATCTAGTGTATATGATCTAATCAAGGCGACTTCTGGGAAGGGCATGATTGGTATGGGGGCCCTGAGGTGACTCAGTGCCCTGACAGTCATCCCTGTCAGTCTTATCCAGGGTCCCAGGGAGAAGCACCTGTGGGCAGTGAGACGCACAGCCTTTATAGTCCAAGGGCCTCACTTATCCGTGCTGCTTCTTACTTTCCTGTTGCCCTGACATCATCTCTGTCCATGCCACCCGGAGCGCACCTTCCTGGTGCTTTAAGTAAATGCAGCTATTGGACTCACACTGGCAGTTCTGTCCTTGTCCTACGCAAGAACCTGCGATCTACCTCTCAGACCCATCGTATTTTCATTTTATATTTTAAGAGATGGTGTTATGGTTTGCTGCACTCAAGGTTCACAGGAGAAAGGATTTAATATAGGATGCATAATTTCTAGGATTATTGTTATAATATTGACTCCCAAGAGTCCAGTGCTAAAGAGTGCGGGAGATCTGTCCACACAACAGAGACCCAAAGAATCCAGCGGACAGCCTGGATCCCAGGGCAGTGTCCTGCACAAAGATAGGTAAAGTGCTAGAGCCCACAGCCATGTCCTGCATGGATCCGTCTGAAGTCCTAGAGCCCATGGCATTGTCCTCCACGAGGGCAACTGGAGGCCTAGGGCTCACCATCATGTCTCATGCAAGTCTGTAGCAAAGATCTACCCTGGGAAGGCCCAAAGGTCAGTGATAGGAGCTAGAAAGTCTGAGCTGGCAAAGTGAAAGATCTGTGCCAGCAGGCTAAAGCGGTCTGAACTGGAGCCGGGGAGGGACGCTCAAGGTAAGGACCAGAGCTCCAAGAACTGTACCGACCTCATCCTCAGTGACAACAAGGACCTGAGCTCCTCTGGTGATAAGAACAGCTGAGTTCGCACGAGGAAATCCCGTGTGACAAACTTCTCCAGGAGACGCTCACCTTCTTTCTCTCCAGTTCTCTTTTTATGCTGGGCCTCCCACACCCAGCACCCAGCTGATTCAGTTCAGCTGGGTTTTATAAGTTGCCCATTGTAGTTAATCTACCATATGATTTGTATCTAGATGTTGCCCTAAAGCCTCTCATGTTCAGAGATGGGGTTTTGGAAGGAGACTGCATTATAGCAACTCTATAGCTGACTGGCTGGAGGGATGTGGGGCCTGGTCAGGAGAGGCAGATCCATGTGGGCAGGAGTTGGTGGGGTTTACCTCCTCCCTCAGCACCTCCTTTCAGTCTCTGCTTGCTCATCACAATGACCGGAGTAGCTTGTCTTCCACCATGCCCCTCTGCTATTGTTTCTTCTTGAAATCCAGCTTGTTAATCAGCTTCTTCTTTAAACTTGCAGATGTCTGGTATATTGACCCAGCCATGAGCTCTACATCATTAAGATAGACAGCATCTCTCTGTGTTACCCAGGCTGGTCTTGAACTCCTGGGCTCGAGTGCCCCTTCTGCTTCAGCCTCTTGAGTAGCGGGGACTACAGGCAAGTACCACAGGCCTGGCCTGGCCTTCTATTTTCAGACCACCTGCCCTTCTGAATCTATGCATTTTCCAGTCCTATTATAGTAGAAATGAGAAGGAAAAAATGTGGAGCTTTAAGAGTTAATTTTTTTTTTTTCCTTTAGAGACAAATGGCTTCTTCAACCTTTCTCAGCACTGGAGTATAAACCACCACCCCAGCCTCATCTTTGTCCACATAAATGGGCAGAGTCACAGGTACTGGCACCATTTTAGTTGCCACAGAAAAGGAAAGGAGAGAGGTGGGGTTCAGGAAGGCAGGAAACCAGCTGGGTGTGGCTGCCTCTCACTGCAGCCTCCCCATACTGTTTCTTCTACAAAAGATCTAACACCCATACCCAGGGAGGACGCGAACTGGGCGGTGAGTCCCCAATCGCAGCTCCTCGGAGTTAGCTTTGAACAAATCTTTTTTCCTTTTTACTGAGATAAATGGCCTTGCATAATAATGAGCTGAGCTGTAAATGGCTCTAGTCAACAACTTCTTCGGATAACCCACTACTATTGTGGACTGCTGGACTGTGTTGGAGTGTTTTGCTGAATTCAAGCACCTATAATAATTGAATGACAATAGAATACCCATCTCTGACAGGTCTAAACAAAAATAAAGGGGATTCAAAGGAAGAACCATTCTGTGTGTATAAACGGTACACTTAGGATAAATATGCAGTACTTTTGCGTAATTCTATGAGAAGAAAGATTTGCACTAATAGTGTTTGGGCAGGATATACTGCCTGCTTCTTGCACTATGGATAACCACTAGGAAGATAACAATGTAAAAAGTATTAATTATTGAAATTGTACTATAATTCAGCTTAAAAAAAGATAGATATACAGCTACATTCTCTTAATTCATTGAATAAGAGACATCTGCTCTAATAGTGTTTGTAAGTAGACTATCATGTCTGCACCTTGTACAAAGAAAAAAAACACTACAAAAACAATATGCAATGTATTAATTATTGAATCTGTCCTGCTAATTTGATTTGGAACTGTCTCATTGCTATTTGTTCTTCAATAAAATAAAATTTAAAAAAAAGAGAGAAATGGCCTCCTCTGATTTGGTCAGCAGCTAGCAAAGGAACTTGAGCGTGTGGTACCCTTTGGATTTAGGGCCCACTGAGGCAACCCAGGAAGATCTTATCTTGGAATCCTTACCTTATTACATGTTTTCCCCAAATAAGGCCACTTTTGTGGCTTCTGAGGGATCAAGACATAGGCACAGCCTCGAGAGGCTGTCATCAGCTGGCCCATAAAAAGAGTAAATCCCTGACTGTCTGTCCCAGAAGCCCCTTGAGGACTTGCCCCCACGCCGCCCATGCTGCCCCGCCCCCTCCACTCAGAAGCCAGTCTTGGTCAGCTGCTGGGAGCTTGTGAGGCAGGTGGGCCCCCCCCCCTGGGCAGCAGCAGAAACAGCTGCTCAAGTCTTTCTGGCGGATGTTGCTGGGTAACAGGGCTGGCATAGCACTTCCTGGCAGCTGCTGCCCACTCTTTGAAAGGCTGTTCGGGTTGTTTGCTTTCCTTCCACATGTTTCTGAGGATGGCGGCCCAGCAGAGCTGCGAGCTGTGGGGTTCCCACCTTGGCACCCCAATATCTGGAGCCAGGAATTATATGTGGCTGCCTATGTGCAGTTCACAGTAGGATACTGCCAGCATCCCTGACCGGTAGCCCCTGGGTGCCAGTAACACTCCTCAAATTGCGACAGGGAGAAATGCTCCCCATTTTGCCACATGTCTCTGAGGGACAGATTCACCTCCAGCTGACAGCCATGGAGTCCAAGAATGGTGGAGATGGCTCAGCATCCTGGAATCTGGAGGAGAGATCTGCAGGAGCCTATTGCGGGGCCTGTGTGTACTCTGGAACTTTCTGAGCCTTGGGTGTCTTTACAGGGAGATATTTAAAAGATGGGGTGGTATTTTATGACAGTAGTACTGTGTCACCAAGGATGGATACACTTGACTCATGGCACTGTGTCATTTCTGTATACTCCATGAAGTTCTGTGTGCTTGTACCATCCTCTCCGCCTCATGTCTAGCATCCAGTGCTTTGCATCCAGCAGGTGTAGGGGGCAAAGTGAGCTGCCCCTGCAGTCCTGATCACCACAGTAGCCAGGGCCTCTGCGCTCAATGAGGCCTCCCAGCCCTTGAAGCCCTGACCCTCACTCCAGCCTCAGAGATTTACATCCTCTTTCTGCCTGAAGAGAAAAGCAGTCTCCCTGGGGGGACTGGAGGTCCTTCCCACCCCTCAGACTCCCTGAGACTCTCCCCAAATTTGCTGCCCTTTCCTTTTGGAAAAACTGCTTCTGGAATGCAGAGCATTGGCTGGTGGCCATCTCCCACCCTGGGAACTGGCTTCTCCCCAAGAAACACCCAGACAGACAGGCAGGAGGCCTCTTCCAGCCATTCAAGATGACATTGGGCTCGAGCCATGTATGTCTTGAATGTCCTTCATGCCACTCCACGGATGGTGGGGCACATGGGCTGGGCCCAGTCATTTTCTCTGTCCTGAGTCAACAAAAGGAGATAAAATTGTATAGGATGTAAGGATTCCTTAAAAAAAAAAAAATTCCGCTGCACTGATATGAGAGTGCTTTCTTTTTCTACTTGCTTTTTACAGTGAGCACGTACAGCCAGAAAACCTTTGATTTCTGCTGTGGATCATCTACTCTTTTAACCTTTCATTTGCCTCCAGAATCTTGCCAGCCTCTGGAGGGCTCCTGGTGCTGGAAGGCAGGGATATGCCAGCTGCATAATGTCCTCACCATCAAAATCCCCTGAGCGTTGCCTATTCACCCTTCACCCCTTTCTGGCTCTGGCAGCCCCTGAGCCTTGCATTGTCTTCTTTTAGCTTCACCTTTTTAGACTGCTGTCTTCCATTTGCTGATATGTAATTGAGAATCCTTGTCCTTTTTACCGCTGGGTAGTATTCTATTCTACCACTGGCATCGGTGCCAGACCATGTACTTATTCATCTTCCGAGGAATATCTGGGATGCTGCCAGTCTTCACAATTATTAAGAAGCTGAGTGCATGTTTTGATGTAAACGTAAGTGTCCGGCTCCTTCGGGTAAATACAAGGAGTCTGATCGCTTGATCTTACAGCAAGTTCTGTTTAGCTAAGAAACCACCAATCTGCCTTACCCAGCAGCTGTACTCTGCATACCGAGCATTGATTGAGACTGCCTGTTGTCCCACTTTCTCATTAGCACTCAATATGGCCTGTGTTTGAGATTCTGCTGTTCTAATAGGTGTGAAGCGGTGCTTGTCTTGTTCCAATCTTCATTTCCCTAATGGTAAATTATACTGAGCCTCTTTTCATATGCTTCACTCTGAACTGAGTATATACAGTATATACATTCCACTAAGATCTGTGTTGAAGTTGTGCCTTCTTGGCGACTCTATTTGGAGGTGTCACCAGATGGAGGGTCTTGCGAGGCCTCTTTCCAGGTCTTTGGTGTCCAGAACAAAAAATAGGATAAGACACACAGAAAAGGAAGTAAGAGGTGTACATTTGCTAAGTGCAGAAAAGAGGCATGCTCTACCAGTGAGAGCAGGCAGGTTAAAAAGCCTCCCAACAGCCCTGAGGATAGGAGAAAGGAGTCTTTTTAATCCAAACTTTTTTTTGGAATGGCCTCCCTTCATGCCAAAAAGAAAAAGAGAAAAGCATGGGGTCAGTGGTCCTAGCAAAAATGTACTTGGCCTGGGGCCAAATTTCAACTGCTGTAGCAAAAGACCAGCTTGGCTTCTTGCCAGATGTAACTGAAAGCTTAAACACAGCACTTCCCTGACTAGTCCTGCAAACAGCGCCACGTTCAAATAAGGGGTTAAAAACATCACTTTCTCGTTGGTTTTATATACAGTGCTCTGGGGTTGTGGAGACATTCTTCACCCTGTACTCTGCACATGTCCTATGTCCTCGGGGCTTTTATAACTTGTGACACATTCCACCCAGTTAATTGTCCAGTGTGCCCCAGCCCTAATCTCCTGCCTCAGAGGCAGGGCCTTTATGGGCATAATTCATAGAGGGCAGCATGAGCACAGGGAGTTTATGATGGTGTTCACACCCTCACAAGAGAGAGAGGAACCCAGATCACACTCCTCCTCCCATGGGCACGAGGAAAGGCCACATAATAATGATCCAACCGTGCTAGCCCTCTGATCCTGAATTTGCAGTCCCTAGGGCCATGGGAAGATAAATTCCTGCATTTAAGCCTCCCATTCTGGTATTTGGTACAGTAGCCCATGCTGAGACGCATTCCCTCAGCATCTGTATGCCTTCCGTATGGAGTTGTCTTGTGCAATCCTTTGCCTATTTTAAATAGTGATGCTTTTGTTTAAAATCTTTGCCTACTTGCATGTAAGTCATTCACTGATGTCATGCAAACATTTTTCAGCCAATCTGTGGTTTGTCTTTTTAGTTTTTAGAAGATTTTTGAGTTAACTTGCCAATTTTTTTTCATGGGTTATATTTTCAGTACTATATCTAGGAACGCGGATCTAAAACCAGGGTCATAAAAATTTTATTTATGAATTATTTTCTAATTTTTATAGTATATAAAAATCAGTATGCTAGGGCTGGCCAAATAGCTCAGTGGATTAAAGTGCCTGCTTAGGCAGACGCAATGGCCAGAGTTCGATGGTGATTGAGACCGGGCATGGTGGCGAGTGCCTATAATCCCAGCTCTTGGGAGGCTGAACACAGGTGGATCACTCCAAGTCCGATCTACGGAGCAAGACCCTGTAAACCCTGTAGACCCTTACTAAAATACAAAAGAAAAAAAATCAGTATGCTACCGTACTACAAGCATATTTTGCTATAATACTATATAACATAATTGAATTATGTAACATAATTTATTCAATAGATCTAATGTTTATAGAGAAAGACATCTGAGATCATTTTTTCTGTTACAAATTAGATCTAGATTCTCTTATTTTATGTGGCTAATTGTCCCAGCACGATCTGATGAAAAGGCTCTTCTCTCTGTATCCAGTCACCTTTACGCCTCAAAAAGAGATCAGTTGATTGTATCTAGGTAGGTGTATTTAGGGTTCGCTCTTTTGTCCCATTGATGGATGTGCTTCTCTTTCACCAGTCACACACTGTCATCAGTACTGTAGTTTTTAGTGAGCGCCACGCTGAGCAGTATATAAAGCCTTCGAGTTTCTTCTTCGTTAGTGTTGTGCTGGCTGATCTAGTCCTCTGTCTTTTCGTAAAAGTTTTAGAATTTACTTGTTGACATAGTTTGCTTAAAGTTTGATTGAGATTTCATTAAATCTCCAGATCAATTTGAGAAGAAATTACATCTTAATAAGATTATCTTTTAATCATGAACACAGAATATCCATTTGTTTAAATCTGTGATTACCCTCATAATTCTTCATTTTCTGCATAAAGATAATGTATTTATCCCATTAGAGTTTTGCTTGAGTGCTTGGTTTTTTGAAGCTTTTGTGAATGATAACTGCTTTTGATTTTTGAAATTCTTGCACATTGCTGGTTTGTAGGAGATCTATTAATTCTTCAAATTGATTTTTTTTCCTTTTTTTATATATGTGGTACAGGGTCTCACTACGCAGCTTGGACTCATAGTGATCTCCCTGTTTCAGCCTCCCCAGCACCGAGATTACAGGTGTGTGCCACCATGCCCAGATTGAGTCGCAGACTCAGTGCACCCTGGGGGCAGGGCCGGCACAGCATGTGGTGTGAAAAATCAAACCTGGTCCCTGTGCTTGCCTAAGCAGGCGCTTAGTCTGCTGAGCTATTTCACCAGCTCCTTCATATTGATCCTATTTATATCTTAAGACATTCCAGGGTTTACTTTTGTAGATTCTTTGAGATTTTCTAGATAACCAATCATGTTATCTGTGAGCAAATGCAGTCTACTTATTCTGTCTAATCTGTATGCCTCTGTATTCTTTTTGTCTTATGTGATATAATTCCAGTATGATGTTAATGAATAGTGAGAAAGAACATTCTTGCATTATGTCCTACTTCAGTGGAGAAACGCTCAATTTTGCATCATTAAGTTTGGTACTAATTATAACATGTATTCCCTTTCCTTTATTAGAGTAAGGAAGGGGCCAGGGAGATAACTCAGCAGAATAAGTCCTTGCCTGGCAAGCACAAGGGCCTGAGCTCTATCCCCAGTTCTGAAAAAAGAAAAAACCTAAAAATTAAGAGTAGGAAAGTTCCCGTATAGGTCTATATTTTTTCTGAGAGGTTTTTATCATGAGTTTTGTTGAATTTTTCATCATTTCTTGATCTGATCATATATTTCTGTACAGTCTGTTCATGTGAAGAATTACCCAGATTTATGAATGTTGAACTAGCCTCATATTCTCAAAGCAAACTCGCTTCGTTGTGATATGTTATTCTTTTTATATGTTGATGGATTCAACTTGCTAGTATTTTGCTGAGAATTTGTATGTCTGTATTTATACTTAATATTAGTTTTTAGTTCTCTTTTCTGGTAATGTCTTCAGCTGGTTTTGGTATTAAGGCAATGCTAACCTCATAGAGTAAGGTGGAAACTGTTTCCTCTGTTCTACTTTCTGGAAGATATTGTAGGGAACTGGCGTGAACACTTCCTTAAGTATCTGGTGGAATTTACCAGTAAAACTATTTGGGCTTTGTGATTTATCCTTTGGAGGGTTTTAAAATGCTGATTCTGTTTCTTCTTATTATTTCTCATAGTGTGGGCCTTTTCAAAAAATTGGTCTATTTCATAGAAGTCATCAGATTTGTGAGTATAATTATCTGTAGTTGCCCCATTACATTTTTAATGTCCAAGGGGTCAATAACAATTAACTCCTTTGAATATCTGATATTAGCAATTTATATCTCTTTTCTTTTCTTGGTTAGCCTGGCTAGAGATTTATCTATTTGTTATTTTCTAATGAGCAGATTGTGTCTCTTTGATTTTTTTCCTATTGTTTTCCTGATTTCAATGTCATTGATTTGTGATCTGATTTTTATTCTTCTTCCTACTTTAGTCTATTTAGCTCTTTTCCTCTGCTTTCTAAAGATAGAAATCAAGCTTATTGAGGTTGGCTCTTTCCCTTTTTTAATGTATTCATTTAATTCTATAAATTTCCCTTTAATGTACTACCTTAGCGTGCAACACAAGTTTTGAGATTATTTTTCTCTTCACTCATTCAAAATATTTTCAGTTTCTTTTGAGACTTCTTCTTTTATCCATGGACTGTTTAATAATATATTGTTTGATTTCCAATATTTGGGAACTTACATCCTTTTTTGCTAGATTAATCACTATAGTTTGAGAACATACTTCGTGTGCTTTTTCTCATTTTAACTGTAGTAAGCTGAGTTATCTTTTTGGTCAATTAAGAATCATAAAATATTTTACTTTATGTTCACTTCATCCTTCTATGATCATCTTGTCTCTATGTAATTCCAAGTTTCTGGGCCAGGGAGATAGCTCAGTATAATAAGTGCTTGCCTGAGGAGAAAGGAAAAGAGTGTTGTGGGACTGTCCTGCCACAGTGCTGTACATGGTTAGATTTCTAAACTTATATGTAAACATATATAATTGTTTATTCCCATTTTTAACATATATTTTATTTTAAAAAAATTTAAGTCATATTTTGTAGAGACTTAAAGTTTAACATATCAATACTTGATGAAAAATACCTGTTCCATGTTAAACTTAAGATTTTTGATATTCAGAAAGATAGTGAGGTTAATCTCAACAGACTAGGTTGTACGGTAATAACAACAAGCTTCTCTTCAAGAGGGTTAACATCCTAAGTTTGCAGACCAAAAATTAGAGAAAAAAGAGGGCTGCAAGGACAGCCAACATTTTGGCCCTAGCCTTCCAAGGTCAATTAAGACTCAGGACATATGAGAACATGTACTGTAACATCGTGCAGCTCAGTTGTGTCCCAAATTTTCTGGCCAAGGAGATTATGGGGCCAAAAAGGAAAGTGATAAATGATGTAGAGTGTGCCTAAGGAGAGTCACATGGAGAGAAGACATTCTCTCAGGCTTTTACAGAAAGCAAATTGGTCAAGCACTGACCATGACGCATCCATGTGGCTGACACAGACAAAGGATCTACAAACTGCGGTACAGGGTCTCGGGATAAATCCTGAGGGGATTTGACTGACCTTAATCAGATACAAAAGCTACAATTCTTGTTACATAGGTCTTGCTTTATCTTGGTCTTAACCATCCAGCAGAAAAGTATTAAACCAAAGTATAAGAAGTAAAGCCATACTGTTATGCTGAGCTGTAAAAGAGTCAAGTCAACAACTTCTGACATTGCCAGACATATGGAAAACCCAATACTATTATGCACTACGAGACTATTTGGGAATATTTTGCTGAATTCACACACCTATAATATTTAGTTCACAAATCAAGAAAGGGGATACAAATGAATGACCATTTTGTGTCTGTATATTCAAAATAGTTAAGATACATATACAGCTACATTCTCTTAATTCAATGAATAGAGGTATCTGTTCTAATAGTGTTTGTAAATAGAATATCATGTTTGCATGATATTCAAATAACCACTAAGAAAACAATATGCAATGTATTAATTATTGAAACTGTCCTACTAACTTGATTTGAAACTATCTCATTGCTATTTGTTTCTCAGTAAAAATATGGGGAAAAAAAAGGCTAAGCACATGTTCTGTTAGTGTAAGTGATACATGTCTAAGAAACATGGTATTGTCATGTATGAAGACTGCCTTAGGTTTGATAACTGAAGTAAAGATCATTTTTGTTGTAGAGTTCTGTATTTTCACTGTAATTCATATAATAATTAATTTCTGTTGTTTTTAGACTTTGTAAACCAGAAACAGTTGATGTTCAAAATTTTCATGCTTTTTTTATAAACATTTAATAAATATTAAAAATTCAAAAAAAAAAAAAAAAAAAAAAAAAAAAAAAAAAAAAAAAAAAAAAGAAGAAGAAGAAGAAGTGCTTGCCTGGCAATCATAAGGTCCTGAGTTCAATCCCTGGTACCACAAAAAAAAAAAAAAAGACCAAGATTCTGACCTCTAGAATTTCCTCTCTAGCTGAAGAACTTCTTTGAACTATTCCTTAGAGGGTAGGTCTGCATTTGTGTGTGTTTCTCCCCATTGAGAAGATATTTATTTTTATCATTAAAGGATAATTTTGCTAAACTTAGAATTCTTATTTCTTTCCAACATAGAAATTTTACACCAATTCTTGCTTGTATAGCATCTGATGAGAAATCAATAGTAGTTTTTAATCCTTGTGCTGTAGATATCTATTCCTCTGGCTGATTCAATAATTTGTCTTTGTTCTGGTTCTCTGTAGTTTTAATATGATATAAGGAAGTATATCATATTACTCTTTTGTAATAAGTGTAAAAGAATTGTGTGTGTGTGTGTGTGTGTGATGTTTGATGTTTGATATTTGCATTTGGCATTCTCTTAGGTTTTTGCATAGTAAGTGTCTCACGAGTTCTGAACTATTCTTTCCCATTATTATTTAATATATTTCTTTCTTCTTTTAATAATACTCCAATTATATATGTATTATGTTTTTTGCTTTGTAATCAGTATATTAAGAATATATTCATACATTTTAGCAATTGATTAAATTCTGATACCCTGAATAAGCATGTGAACATATGACTTTTTTTAAACATACAAGTAAAGCTGTTCATCCTAATTTTCTATACTATCACCATTAAATTACAGTTACTTCGGAGCATTAAGTCAAATGGATTAAAGTAAGCCTGTAACATACCTAAGGAACATCTTGTATTACACATGCAGATGTAATTTGCATGTAGTCTTCACTTTAATTTCAAAGTTACCCAGCTCTGAAGGCACAACTCAAGCACTTATCATGGCCCAAAGAGAAGGGAAAACAATGTAACTATGAATGGTGAACAGTATATATATATATATATATATATATATATATATATATATATATATATATATATGTACAACAGAAAGGACTACAGCCCTAGAAATGCAAGGCCCTTAAGAAGCAGCATTATGATAAATCCTTTTTTAGACAGATATCATTTCTATCACTGTTATCACAGGCTAAATTATATTTTATTCCACTTTCAAAGTAACAGTTGAGGCCGTAGAATGCAGAGGCACCGCAATGAGTCCCACTGAATACACATAACTATAGACAGACCAACACTTCCACAAACTGTTCCCTTTGTCCGCTTGCCAGTTAAATACAGTATTAATCCGTAGCTTAACAATGAAGGGTCATACACTAAAGTCAACACATGTATCTGGCATTTTAGTCTACGGCTGTCCATGTATAAATGGAAATCACTCACAAGGCATGGCCAAACAGACACCATGGTTAGGCACTTGCACACTGAAGTCATCACACATACAGGGCAGTCGGAGCTTTCGTATTTGTGTTTATTCTTCATTTAAATTTTAAAACACTATCATAATTGAATATTGAAACAAAAACAGTAACAAGTAGTGAGTATGTGGTGATTCTAGTCCTTCATGAACTCGCTACTGCACACCACCTGCCAGCAGGGAGCATTATCCGCTGGCCCCAGGAGGAGGTCTGACACTGAACACGATGATGTTTGTCATCCTCATAGGTTTCTCTGTTACAATGGCATCATCTTTCCTGATTTGGATCAAAGCCCACCAGTTCTACCTAATCCATTTCATCAATCTCTTCTACATCCTTCCTTTTAGGTAAGAGTTTTTCCAGCAATGAGAGACCATGAGGAGAGAGAAAGCCATTTTCAGGAAGGTTTTACCTTAAGTCAATGATTAGACGACCCTTTTCATACGGTCTACCATAAGTTGGCATGCTTTCATGTAGCACACACTTGATGTCTCCGTGCTTGACAATTTGACCTGGATGAGAGGTGATGACTATCGTTCAGTTGTCAAGAGTGGATATTGGCTTTTGGAAGCCACACAGTGCTTTACCTAGCTGTACATCCATACACATGAAAAGATCTTCTCGTCGAGTAAAAACAGCACGGTCCTTCTGATCTAACACAATGATAATATCTCCTGGCTCCAGCCCTGGTTCCTGGTCTCCTTCACCACGGAATGTTATCTTCTGGCCATCTTTCATGCCTTTGTCAATATGAACTTCTAGAATCTTCTTTTCTCTACCTGTCTTCCTTCCATTGCAGCTCTTACACCTGTCTTTAGGGCTGATGCGTTCTCCATGGCCCTGGCACTCCATGCACACAGACTGAATTTGCTGAACCATTCCAGGTCCTATCTGATGAATTCTCATTTGCATTTCCAGTGCCCTGGCAGGTGGGACAGCACTCCACAGCTTCTTTCTTACCACCTCGGCCTTTACATTAGTCACAAATCCCGTTCTTTTGAAGAGCCAGTTTCCTTATGGCACCATCATGTAAATCTTCTAAGGTAAATGAGAGCTGGTGCACCTCATTTTTACCTCTCTTTCTCTCTGCATCCTTCCTCCTCCTCCTCCAAAAAATATATCAAAGATACCCATGAGGGAGCCAAAACCGCCACCTGCTCCACCCTCCTTAATTGCCTATTCTCTTCCTTTGTCGTACAATTCCCTGTTCTTGGCACAAGAGAGAACTTCATAAGCTTGAGAAATCTGTTTAAACTTTTTGCCTTCATTTGGATTCTTATCAGAATAGTACTTCAAAGCCAGTTTCCTATATGCATTTTTAGTTCTTCTTGAGTAGCATAGGGTTTGACCCCCAAAACATGTAATAAGACATTTCTTTCACTATTTTATACAGGTAGTGAGTGGGCTAGGCCATGGCGGGGTAGGCAGGAAGGAGTGTTTAGGCAAGCTCAGGTCAAGCAGCCACTGCTCCTCCACCTCTCAGTGCATTCTGGAAAGTTTCATCTGTGTTTCTGATATTATCTCACAGTTCTTTTCCCAATGCTTTGTCCATACTGAGAAGTTGCTATCCAGGTTTGGATTCTCTCCCAAGGGTCCTCTGAAGCACCTGTTGGAAGCAGGCTTCAGTTTTGTGACTGTGGGTCTTATTTGAAGTGTTTTCTTTTTGTTGGTTCAAAGGATCCTCACTTCTCTGTGTATATTCACCCCCTATTTTCTCATGCTCTCTACTATTTCCATGAGCACCCTGAGAAAATTGATTGCAGCTATATTAACTCTAATATCCACATCCTATGTGAGTCATGCATGGATGAATGTTGTGTCTCTTTGGACTTTTCTCCCCTCTTAACCAAGGCTAATTGTCTGTTACTCTTTCTCAGAGACCTGGATTTGGGGGACCCTGCATTTTGTCAGGGTTTACAAGGGGCTAGATTTTTTTTTTTTTTTTTTTTTTTTTTTTTTTTGGTGGAACCAGGCATTGAACTCAGGCCCTTGCGCTTGCCAGGGAAGCACTTATTCCACTGAGCCATCTACCCAGCCCCCAAGGGGCTAGATTTAATATAAGACAAATAATTTTTAGTATGACTTCATAATAGTAACCCAAACAGTCAAATGAAGAAGAGTGTGGGAGATCTGTCCTCATACTAGAGACTCAAAGAATTGAGCTTGAGGGCCTGGACTCCATGATAATGTCCTCCACAAGTTCAGCTGCAGATCTAGATCCCATGTCAGTGTCCTCCAGGGGTCCAGTTGGAGGCCTAGAGCCCAAGACAATGTCTCAAGCAAGCCTGAATCAAGGATCTACACTGGGAAGGCACCAGGGTCAGTGGTGGAAGTTGTAAAGTCTGCACTAGCAGGATGAAGCATCTGTGCCAGCAGCCTGAGGGAT
This sequence comes from Ctenomys sociabilis, assembly GCA_004027165.1. Classification (NCBI taxonomy): domain Eukaryota; kingdom Metazoa; phylum Chordata; class Mammalia; order Rodentia; family Ctenomyidae; genus Ctenomys; species Ctenomys sociabilis. The sequence continues at coordinate 45,906 of PVKA01001593.1, read as the reverse complement.
CTGCACTGGAGTCAAAAAGAAACACTCAACGTAAGGATGAGAACTCTCCAGAAAAGAACAAATCCATCCTCAGTGACAGGGAGGACCTGAGCAACTCCAATGATGAAAACTACCAAGTTCCTGTCAAGAAAACCAGCAAGACAAGCTTCTTCAGGAGAATCAACAGCTCACCATCTTTCCCTCCAGTTCTCCTTTTATGCTGTTGGCAACAATCCTCAGGTGGGCACTCCACACCCAGCACCACCCGGACTCAGTTCACCTGGGTTTTATAAGTTGCCCATCAGTCATTCACCACAGACTCTAGGAATCCAGTCTCTAGGCCAGACACCATGCTGACATTATTTGTGTTCCATTTTTAGTCAATCTGAACATGTGCATACGCGCGCACGTACACACACACACACACACACACACACACACACACACACACACACACCCCTCTGGCCCCTTCTTTCAGGAGAACGATTTTGACACCATCCCTATTTGTCTCCAGCAAATTCAAAGGGAATCTTCATCCCTATAGCCAGCGTTCAGAAGGTGCGAGCTATACCGGACATTAGTGTTGGATCGTTGATCCCTTGCAGAAATCCCTGGAGTTTGCTTGATTATTGTCCCCTACACTGCAGCTAAAGCACAAAGATCAGGTCATATTGGGCAGCTGACTCAGGGGTGTATAGGAGTGGCATGCTGGGGTTTGGCTCAAGAGGCAGAGGGATAGAGGCAGGCCTCATGTGCCAGTAGCTGGGGCTAGGAGGAGGCCTAGCTATTGCCTCCCTTTTGTTTCATGCTTTGTCACAGCTCCAAGCACCCTAGGAGGAAGCCAGCAAGTCTTCATGGACCTGGAATCGCTCCGCAGCTGCAGCTGCTTGCTCAGCCTTGGAGCAGTCACTGCAGGAAGAATTGGTCTTTGGAGTAAACTCCTAAAGCCTGGCTCTCTGTAAGTCGGTGTTTGATAAATGCCAATAATCAAAAAGCATTCCTCAGTGTGTGTTAAGACATAGGCGATAAATGCTAATTCTCCTGATGAAAGACTTTGGATGCATGGTCCAAGCCAGCAACTGGTTAATCTTCTAGCATACTACACTGACACTTAACCCTTCCCCACAAGGCTCCGAGTTCCAGGAGGCCAGAAACTCCAGTCATCCCTTGATTCAAAGGGTCTTAAAGGAGATCATTAGCAACAGCCCAAAGATAGCCCTCATCCACTGACGACAAGTAGGTTGGTGAGAGGAGTGCCACAAGGGACCCTGCACTGTAGAAGGTTGGGTGTAGGCAACACAAAGGTTCAGGACCCACTACCCTCCCTGGAAAAGGGTAGTTGCCTCCATTTCCCTATCTTCAAAGCACAGAACAGAGAGCCAGAGATTTGGCTCAGTGGCACAAGTGCCTGTTTGACAAGTGTAAGAACCAGATTTTGAGTTCCAATACCCAAAGCAGAGATATATGGTCTCCTGTGGGTGGGACAAACTGTGAACCAGGCTCTGTGTCAAGTGTGCTTCATGAGCCCAATATCTTCTTCCAGACGTCCAAGTCTTGGCTCATCCTGAGAGCGAGACATAACATTGGACAAGGGTAGTCATGTGCACCCAACACTCAGGGCCCAGAAGCTCTGGCCTGATCATCCAGTAAACCATGGCAGGGAGAGTTGGGCTACCTTGTAGGTCTGCGTTGACAGTTTCTAGTGAGCCTTTTGGCCCTAGGGACCACGGAAGCTAGTTTTCTTCTGTCCTCCTCTGCCTATAGGCTGTTTGAAGCAAATTAACAACCACTTCAGAAGAAATTGCAAGCCTAATACGCAGCCTCATCACGGTGACAGGGTTGGAGCAGAGCAGTGACCTGGATATCACTATAATTTTAATTGGTTTTTATGTGAGCCTGGGCACACAGATTGGCTGTATCTCTGATGTGGGGGATGGCTGTCAAATTAGGCGATCGATTTTGGATGTTGCATTTGCTTCTGGGTATAATTAGTTTCTCTGGGTATCTTGCCAGCCTCCACCTGCCCCAGGGAAGGAGGAGGGTTCCAGGTGGGACAGGATGGACACTGGCGATTTTTCAGTGCTCTATCTTCACATCCAGCCTCTGGCCTCTCAGTCGCCCACACAGATGCCCAGGCCCAAGACTTGGGTTCCGTCCAAGGGAGGTGGTAATTGGTTCCCTAATACAGCGCCTCCTGGTGGCAAGACCGCCCAAACTAGCCGTCTGTTTGGGACGCTCTTTCCAGGGCTAAGTACCAATTCCTGGATTACCATGGAATATTTTTAAAACTTTTTTCTTTCCATGCCTGAATTAGTTTTGTTCCATCCATCTGTAGCAAATCTGAATCTTGTCTGAGAAACATGAAGAAAATCACATTTCTTCATTTACTCTCAATCATCCCAGGCTCAGCCTGGGTGGAGGTAGGCAGCAGGCTATGGACACTATTGCAGTATCTGTTCCCATCAAGCCCACCAGTCCCTTGGTGGTGCCAGGTCTTGGGGGCTGTGGCTTCCACTGTTTTTAAAGGTATTTGTGGGCAAGGTCTGGGGATCACTGTTGTTTTGAGGAGCTCAGGAAGGAAGGAGGGTTCTTCCACTCTGGCTCCCCATCTGGTCATCTCCTGACCTGCTCCCCACCTGTAGGGCTGAACTTCCTCCCCTCCTGAGCCCTCAGGGTCCCCACATGCCGTGTGCAGGATATCTCATCTCAACATCTCATCCTCCTATCTCAGCATCTCAAAGCAACTATTAGTACCTAATGGTCTCTGACTGCTGGCCTGAGTCCGGAGACTTGCAAGGAGTAGAGAAAGACGAACAAACCAAAGCACAGCATCCTTCTGTATGGGACACATAATACCTTGGTCGTCCAGTGCTGTGGTCCTCTAATTAGTGACAGCACCATGATGTTTGGGAAATTGGTCACCCAGCTCATTCTTGGGCACTGGGCTTTAGGTATCCAAGTAGGTGGTCAGAGAGTTCTCTGGCCAGAGGCTGATGCACAGATCTAGAGTTCAAGCCCTAGGAAGTAAGTGCTAGGGACTCACAGCCAAGACCAGAGCCAGCAAGTCAGGATAAGGGAAGTCAAGAAAAAGAGGCGGGAGACTCTGGGCATAGGGCAGAGAGGCAAGAGGGAGACATGCCAATACATTTCTCCATCTCTATATCCAGGCTCACTTTTAATCATACAACACATATGGTTCCCACGGCAATGCCCCTGACCAGGGCTGGGTAACACTATCCACTTGGCCTACAGAGAACCCGTTCTTCCTCCATGCTGGCTGTGCAATGGAGATCTGGTTGCTCCACCTCCCTACTTCTGTCTTCCACATGGCCTTCATGTTGGAAAGTGCTGGAGATGCTGTGGCTTAGGACCCTGGTAGAATTGAGAGGGAGATGGATGGACAGAGATGAACTGTCCCTCCTGGCCCTCACTGAGCAGCCTTCCCCTGATCCCAGGCACACAGCAGGCTCTGAAGGCCAAGGTTTGTGACTGATGACATCCTAGCTTGGACAGCACTCCTGGGAGTCGGGCCCACTTCATGACTTGGTTTCTCCTCAGTTCTGTACAGCTATGGTTTCTCCTCCCAGGCTGTCCCCAGGCCTGGAGAGTAGGCATGGGTACTTCAACTCCTGTCTCCCCTCTCACTCCCCAGGGCCCCAAATGGACAAGTCCAGGTTATCTTTATCTCTCTTGAATCTGCCTCTGTGCTAGCTGATTAATTTCCTCTTCTGTTCTGTCCTTCAAGCCCTTTGCCCATCCTTGACCCAGGGATTTCCAGCTGGATGAAGCATCAGAATCAGAATCCAGGTGTCATCTGGAGGCCCAACCTTTTCCAGCTCCTGCACAGAGCCACCTAGAACCTTTCCTATTCCACTCGCCTGGTTCCCAGGTCCAGAAACCATCTGGTAGGCAGGGCCCACCAGAGCCCCTGCCTGGGTGCCCTGGCTGTGTGACATGGATCACGTTTCTGAGCCCCTCTGTGTCTCTTCAGGTGTGACATACTGGTAGTGGCAGTCCCCAATCACATCCTGGCTGCCAAGGACTGAGGGAGCCCATCCAAAGAGCTATGCCACAGGTCACTAGTGAGTAACCGCTAAATGGCCAAAGGCAATTCTTAGTCCCATCACACCAGGCAGGGACAAGTGGCCAAGAGCTCTCGCCTCCTCTTGTCTCCTGCCAAGTGAGGACAGCATGATTCCTTCTGAGTGAGCTACCTTTGAGACACCATCCTGGAAGCAGACAGACCCTGGGCTACTGCAGGCATCATGACCTTGGTCTTCCCAGCCTCCAGAACTGAGGGAACAAATGTCCATGCTTATAAATGACCCAGCCTATAGTATTTCTGTAGCAGGACAAATAGCTGAGACACTTGCTCCCTTCCCTACCCCAAGGAATGCTATCTCTCACCCCTTTTCTGATGTCCCTTCTTCCTTCCTTCCTGTGGAGGATCCAGCCACCAGGTCAGCCTTCTCCTTCCTGCATACAATCCTTTCCATGTCCTCCCTCTAGACGTTGGCTGTAAGGACACCCAAGCCCAAGTCCCAGCCCAGATTTCCCTCCTGGATTCTAGCCTTGCAGACACAACTGCCTACCACTGATTCAGTTGGATCTCAGATGCACCCCTGCGGCTCCTCCAGACCTGCTGCATGCCAGCTGGTGTACCTCCAGCTCTCCTTGGGTATAATGGACCACACTTTTGATCTCACACCCCGTCAAATGTGTTGATGAGCTCTATGAATTTGGCCAGCCACTTGGCACCACTCTGGGCTAGGCGATTGTGACACATCACTAGCGCTGTCACTGTGGTTACTTCACTACTCTCCACCTCCAGCCTTGGACCCTCAAAGCCCTTTGTAACACAGCTCACGGTGTGACCCTTGAAAGGATGGGTCTCATGACTCTTCCAGACCCTGCAGGTTCCTCATTTATCTTAGAGTAAATGTCAAAGTGCATACAAAGGCCTACAGGTGCAGCACCATGAACAAAGCCCCACCCAGGAGTTCCCCTGTCACCCGATCTCTCTCCTCACCACTCAGCTTCCCTTTCATTCCCCGAGCCCAGGCATCCAACTGCCGCAAAGCCCGCCCTAGTCATTCCTTCTGCCCGGAGTGCTACCCCTATTTTTTACTCAGCCACGTATCCCATGAAGCCACCCCACCTCCCTGTTTGAACTTGCTGCTGTGCCCCAGTGCACAAGCCCTTCCCCTCCACGTTAGCCAGCTCTCCTAGTCTTTCAGCCTGTGGTTAGGATAGTGTGTTAGTCCCTCAGAGCTGTCAACCTTATTGTATTCAGGGACTTCTATAGAGAGGAGACTGGACCATGGGGGCGCTGGACCCACCCAGAGACTAACTCGCCAGGAGCTCACAGCTAAATGTGCTCTCAGGAGTTAGGGACCTGTCCAAGGTGGGTCACAGCTTGAGCCTTTAGGGGGCATCTCTCCCTGACGCTCTTCTGTGCTCTGCTTCTCTCCTACCACAAGGTGAGCAAATTTGCTCCAAAACATACACAAATGGCCAAAGGCATATCACATTTGTAACCAAAACAGGACATGTGAGCATCAGGCTGAGTGCTGCGGTGCTGAACATGCAAGGGCAGCTGTGAGTGTGGGCTTCTCAGAGTCAGATGGCATCATGTTCTGGAGAGGTGGGACCTACAAAGATGGATGTATCTTTGCCCAATGCCTCTCTCATTTTTCTTCTCCTTTTTGCCTACAAGCACCTGTGACATCCTGGGGGGTTGCAGGTGGAGCGCTCACCTGAGACCAGAGCTGTGGCAGGCAAAGGATATCGATAAACCCTCACCATTTGCTGTGCCATCTGCAGATTACTTTTCCTGTTCACTCCTGGCTCCAGCCCCTGCTTGTCCCACGTGGGGTCAGAGGCACCACATGGGGAAGGCACCTGCCTAGAGGCTGCATCTAGGCTCTCAGTCCTGAAAGCAGGTTACCAGGGGTGACCTGAGAATAAACCCATTATGGCCTGTCACACTTTTCTACTAATGCACATTTTCTCTTTCCTGGGAATAAGGGTCAGTTTCTTTTACCAGATCCCCCTCAGTGTTTCAATAATCCTGAAAGGTTTGAACTACCGAGAATGCACTGAAGAACTGCTCCTAGCATTCCCTGAACACGAGTGTGTGCCAGGCAAGAGCCACAAGGCTTCTCCAACACAGTGCACCACGAGGTCCAGATTGGGCCCAGGATGCCCAGGAACACCGAACTCCACAGAGAGTTGAGTCCTGTGCATAAAATGGCATGATGTTTGCACCAATCTACACACATCCCTCCATAGTATGCTTCACCTCATCTCGAGAGTGTCTATACTACTTGATGCCATGTAAATGCTATGTAAACAGTTGTCATACTGAATTGTTTAGAGAATAAGGATAAGAAAAACCCTGCACATTTTCAGTGCAGATGCAATAATTTGCATGTGTGGTGGTTGCATGCATGAACCCAGAACCCATGGATATGACCATTTTGCTCTTGGATGTAAGGATGAACTCAGGGTTAAAGATGAAGAAACTGAGGACTGGAGGAGTCCAGGACTCACCTGGAGCCAGCTGGCAGATTGTGATATCTAGGGAGGGCTCTTGGCTCCTAAGAGACAGTGGTGTCTCTTAAACCAGAAATTTGCTGTGGGTGTCTCTCTCTCATCTTGCTTAAGGAGCTCAAGGAAGGAATAGGGCATATCTAAGATGAGAAAAAAACAAATAGGAGGCATAGGACTGCCCTGAGTGTCAGTTGGTCAGTGTGGGAGCCCCAGGGGTGGGCAAAGGAACGATCTTTACTCTGAAGGAAGAGGGAGGGTGGCATTAATGACAGACAGGGGGGCACAGAATCAGGAAGCAGCCTCCGGGCCAGCCTTGTGCACCGAGGCAGGCTATACCTCTTTGAAGGGCTTCCCCTCCTATGGAAGAGGGGTAGGACTTTTCACAGGACACTTCCTCTTCCCTTTAAGCTTTTTGTGGTGAGCAGGGTAGAACATCCCAGGCTGAAGTTGTTTCTGCAGGTTCAGGGTGTCACCTTTCTCCTGTTGCTGAGTCTAGTCCTGTTGCTCAGCCTACAGACACCAGAAGAAAAATAGCCACCTCTCTCCAGCCCACAGCCCGCAAGGATGAGGTAGGCCTGGATCTGGTGCAAAGTCATCACGTCAAGCCTCCTCATTGCCAAACAGGAAGCCTGCTGAGGAACAGACCGAAGAGACTCCCTGCTTTCCAGGGCTTACTCACCTGCAGGAGCTTGGACAGAGGCCAGCTTGATGGGCTCCATGGTCATTGGTCATGCTGTAGCTATGGCCATAGCAGAGCAGGTGGGACAATTCAGCACTTTTGTAGGCTCGGCCTGCATTAAAGACATTACAATCATTGTGCTTGACCCTGATGGTAGACTCACAAAATCAGAGCTGAAATGAAATGGAACATGACGGGCCAGCTTCCCTTTCCTCTAATCTCTTCATTCAAGCTCAATTTGATGCCCAAACACATCCCATGCAAACCCTGCACTCTGCCAGAGGTTTGCCAGGGCAAGGTAGCAGAGCAGGCAATTCCAAGTGTGCATACATTTGCATATCATGCTCATCTATTATAATGGATCATGAATCGCAGCTTGACAAATGTATCAAAGCAATTGGGTTTTGTTCTGTAAGATGGCAACTCTGGTGGCATTGCGCTGAGGACATCGAGGTTACAACACGCTCCCTGGCAAAGGAATGCTCTGGGGTCAAGGTGGTTAGCTTGGAGGTTTACAGTTTGCTGCATCTTTTTTCTTTCTTTCTTTCTTTCTTTCTTTCTTTCTTTCTTTCTTTCTTTCTTTCTTTCTTTCTTTCTTTCTTTCTTTCTTTCTTTCTTTCTTTCTTTCTTGGAACTGGGGATTGAACTGAGGCCGTTGCACTTGCCAGAGAAGTGCTTATTCCACTGAGCCATATTCCCAGCTCCCCATTTTGCTTTATCTTAACCCCATCTATGCTGCATCTTTTTCTCCCCTAAAGGTAGAAGGGTGGTCTTTCCCAGGGACTTTGGAGGAACTCTAGGTTGATTCTGTGCCTCAGCCCCCAGTAGGCAAAGCCAGCACAATGTGAGAATTTCCCTCCTTTCTGCTTTTAGTGAATATTACCAGGCCAAGGTGCCACAACAGGATCCAAGTGGCAGGCTAGATTGAGATTTCAAAGCAAGGGATGGGGGACTGGCAACCCTAGCACAGGGCCCTGTGAAAGCCTGGTCAAAACCAGGAAGGCATGGGGCTGGGGAAATGGCTTAGTAGAGTAAGCACTTGCCTGGCAAGTGCAAGAGCCTGAGTTCAATGCCCACTTCTGGGGGGTGGAGGTGGGGACAGGAAGGCAGGGATCAGGAGGCTGTCCTCAGAAGAGTTGACCTCCATCCAGAACACACTCAGCAGTCTGCCACTTGCGGCCACCTCTCAGCCCAGTGAAGCTAGGGGCCAGACTCTAGAAGCTGCACCCTATGACCCTTGGGGCTGCGGCATCAGACAACTGTGTAGTTGGGGAAAATCCTTTGGCAAAGAGTACAAAATTGGCATGCAGCCCACCAACTGCAAGGGCACCTGGGAAATAGTTTTTACGCTGTCTGCCTTCTGCAATGCAGGAAAACTCCCTAGGAGGGATCCTCAGCCTAGGGCTGATCCACTAGACCAGAAAAACAGGGTAATGCCAGTCTAGGAAGGGGCTGATTTGATTCTGTAGGCTGGTCCTCTGCAGAACAACTGGTCTCAGGCTCAAAGTGACTCAGTGCAGGAAGATGGGAGGGCCCACAGTTAGACTCAGGGTCTGCCACAGGGGAGAAGATGACAGATTTCCCAAAACTTTGGTTCCTCTGTCCTGTGGTGAGGGGTGAGATTAGAATTATAGGTCCATTTGGAAAGGTAAATGAGATGAGCCATTCAACATAGGACCCAGTGTGTGGCACTAAGTAGACCAGCCATGATGGTCACCATGGTGCTAGACCAAGTGCTGGTCAGGGCACCAGTCCTGGGAGCTGGCCCTTCCAGAGTTCCCAAGCAGCTGTGCATCCTGCAGGAAGTTTCTTCCTTGTATTTCCCCATTTATGGAGCAGCCACAGAACCCTGATGTTCACTAAAAGCCCTCCCAGCAGGACAGACATTGTGTCCGGGAGGAGCAGAAAGCTTAGCGTTCCCTCTGCACCCCACTGTCACTGCTAGCCGGGTGAGTGGGTGGATGGCCATCTCTAGCTGCCAGCTCCACAGTGCACGCTGAGCTGAGGTGCTCAGGGCTCACCTCCTGCAGGCCCTGGTCTCTGAGCCTCTCCTACATTAGCCTGCCCTCCTCAGCCACCCTACCACCCAGGATGCCCAGGCTGTCTCATGGTAATGTCGCTCTCTCCACTTTGTGTCACTGCTTATAGAGAGTGCAGATGTGTTTCCCAGAGGGTCAGCTCCTCTGAGCGCCCACAGGGGGCGGGGTCTGTCTACGCTGGAGGGCTGGAGTTCCTTGTGGTGCTTTGGGGGGCTCTCTTGGTCCCCATGTGGAAATGCTTCACACCAAAGCCCTGCAGAGTACATGAAGCTGCACTCTGCCCCAGTTCTTATGAACCATGCAGGCTGTGATAACCCGCATTGGGAGACTTACTGCTGCCCAAGACCCTCATCCCTTCACCCGCCTGGAGGCTCCGCAAAGTAGGGACAGGGCCCAGGCAGAGTCCTCGGCTACCTCCTCAGTCATCCCAGGGATGGTAACAGCATGGACACATGGTGGGTGAGCAGTCCAGACCTGGGCTGCCTTGGTGAATAACAGGCCACGTCAGTGCTAGAAGGTTCTTTCCATGGGGAAGGGGGTCTTGGGGATGCAAATGGGGACAGTGAGCCTAGGTCAGATAGGACTCGGTTGCTGGCTGTGTGATGTGGGCAAGTGACAGAAGATAGCAGGCAGGAGAAAGGGACCTGGCTGCCAATGCAGGACAGTCATTGGCCACTGAGCGGGGCTTGTAGTGGGCACTCAGCATGCGAGAGCTGTTGTGCTGCTGGTCTCCAGCCTGCAGCTCAGCCTTCTGGGGTGTACAGAACAGGGACAGCTGCCAGTGTCATCACTCTCTGGGCTGCAGGGCCCTATCCACAGCTGTTTCCAACATACTTTCCTAAAGTGCCACCTGCCTTATGGAGTTTGTGACTGGGGAGAAAACACTGAATTCTGTACAGTTGGGTCTGTAACCCTGAAACCAAACTAGAGATTTGCCTCCCTTGTCCTGAATACAAGGATCTGGTTTCTGAAGCCTCAGGTTGGGACAACCTCATCCTGTGGCTGATGGCCCAGAAAACGCACAGAGGTCAATAGCTCAGCAAAAGGACAGAGGCAAGTGCTCTGGCAAGCTGTCTTTCTACCCTCCAGTCCTTCATAACCCACCTGAATGCTCCACAAAGCAGGGACAGGGACTTTAGTACTAGAAGGTTCTTTCCATGGGGAGTGGGGTCTGGCTGGGCTGGTACTTCACTTTGATGAGCTGCCTGTCCTGCCTAGCTTGACTGAAGGACAGAGGCACATGAGTCAGGATGGGGGTGCCCCGGCTTTGTGGCTGCCCTTTGAAATGGGCACGGCAGTAAGAGGGCAGCTGGTGAGCTGCATACCACACAGGAGGGAGGCTGGTGTCGCCAGCTGGTCCTGCAGCCTTGGTGCTCCCGACCCTCCCAGGATGTGGTCTTGAAGCCCTTCCCTGGAAACCTCTGGGCTCCAGAAGTGGCCCTGCCCTGGTCACACAGCCAGAAGAGGACAGCTGTGAGCAGCTGCTGACACGGCCCTTCTGATGATCTGGCTGTAGGCTGGCAGGCTTGCCAAGCTCAGCTGCCTGAAAAACATTGCTGTCTGCAGAAGCCTGCAGGGCAATTTGCCCAAAGTGAAGCTGAGTTACAAGAAGCCTGCTAAGAGGACTTAATAACGGGAGCCAGAGGCCAGGACAGCTTTCCGGATAATCTCAATTCATGTTTCTGCGAAAAATAACAAAAGAAGTCTGGATGTACAAACGGGAGAGGAAATTAGGAGCAAGGGCCACATACAAGCACACAGTGGCGAAATGATACAACTGGGGGACAAAGCCATTTTTCAGTTTAGCGTTTGCTGTTCTTCAACTTAGCATTTCTCTGAGAGCTAGTCTCCTCACCTGTAGGGTGACAGTCACCCAGGCTCAAGCATGAATAATTATGCTGCGGCAACAGGTGTACAGCGGGAATCGTCCTGCGTGCAGGGACATATGGTTACTGCGCTTATCTGTACAGACAACTGCCTTCTAGGGATAAGATGAGAAAGGTCGTGTTACTCAGCAATGTGCCGGTGTCGATGCCATGTTTAGGATCTTGTCACTGTGGATGATGCAGCAGGTAGCTAACTTATGCATTCCCCGAGCGGTGTCACTTGGCAATGTCACCTGCAAGTTGAGCTCCAGTCCTGCAACACTGGGGGGAATGCATGGAGAAGCACCCAGTGGCTTGCAAGTCCTCTCGGAGCAGCAGCGAAATGGGCAGCACAGGAGCTTTGATTGCAGCCAATGTAGTTTCCCATCCCACTGCCCAGTGGCTGAGGACAAATGTTCATGGGTAGGGTGACCTTGCTCCACCACAAGCCCTCCCTAGCACTGTGAAGAGGACATACCCACTGCAGTGGAATCAGGAAGTACCAGTCTATTGGGCTTCCTGGCCTTCCCGGAAGATGAGTCTGAGGGACCCGGTCAATCGGGTCTTCCTACCCAAAGTGCTTTGCCAATTGGATGTTTGCGCCTTGATTTTTTGGGCTAACCAGAAGCAGCTACTTTGAATTCCTTGTCCAATCATATGTCTACCTGGAGCCATGATTTAGGACAGCCAAGAAAGGAGGCTAGTAGCACAGCAGCAGTCTTTAAAGGCCTAGAGAGGCCGGGGGGGGGGGGGGGGGGGGGGGGGGGGGGGGGGGGGGGGGGGGGGGGGGCGCGATGTGGCTGGGCGAGGGGACATCCGCAGGAAATAGTGGTCCCTTAAACTGCTGACAAAGTGTCTGTTGAACGAATCTATCTTTCTTTTCCTTTATTTTCATTTGTGTATTTGGTATAGGGTGGGGCTCTTGGTGATCCTTCTCTTTTCAGCCTTCTCAGTGCTGGGATTACGGGCATGGACTACCACACTCAGATTCTGTCATTGGCTCAGCACGCCCCAGGGGCGGGGCCAGTGCAGCAGGCAGGACCAGGGATCAAACCCCAGTCCCTGAGCTTGCCAAAGCAGGCGCTTTGTCCGCTCCGCTATCTCACTGGCCCCCATCTATCTTTCAAGAGGGTGAAGTGTTCAGAAATAAAAAGCCAACCCAAGAAATGATAGGTCAACGATGGAGTGCTCATCTTTGACAGGTCTAGACCAAAAAAAGAAAAAAAAGTATACAAAGGAAGAATCATGATGTGTGTGTATAAACAGTACAGTTAGGATAAATATGCCGTGCTTCTGCATAATTCTATGAGAAGCAAGATTTGCACTAATAGTGGTTAGACAAGATATTATGTCGGCTTCTAGTTCTATGGACAACCACTAGGAAGATAACAAGGTAGAAAGTATTAATTATCGAATCTGTGATATAATTCAGCTATAAAAAATAAAATAAGTATATAGCTACACTCTCTTAATTCACTGATTAGAGACATCTGCTATAATAATGTATGTAAGTATAATATCATGTATGCACCTTGTATGATACCAAAACATTACGAACACAGTTTCCAATGTATTAATTTATCAAATCTGTCCTGTTAATTTGTCTTGAAACTGTCTCATTGCTATTTGTTCTTCAATTAAAAAATAAATAAATAAATGATAGGTCAAAGCATTTAAGACTCACACAAAAATTCAAGCACTTATAATAATTGAATGAAAATAGAATATCCATCTCTGACAGGACTAAACAAAAAAAAGGGGATACAAACAAAGGAAAGACCATTCTGTATTTGTATATACAGAACAGTTAGGATAAATATGCAGCTACTTTTGCATAATTCTATGAGAAGAAAGATCTGTACTAATAGTGTTTGGACAGGATATCCTATCTGCTTCTTGTACTATGGATAACCACTAGGAAGATAACAATGTAAAAAGTATTAATTATTGAAACTGTACTATAATTCAGCTTTAAAAAAAGATAGGTATTCAGCTACATTCTCTTAATTCAATGAACAGAGGCATCTGCTCTAATAGTGTTTATAAATAGAATATCATGTCTGCACCTTGTACAACAAAAAACTAATATGAAAACAATGTGCAATGTATTCATTATTGAATCTATTCTAATAATTTGATTTGAAACTGTCTTATTGCTATTTGTTCTTCAATAAAATTATGCAAAAAAGGTTCACACAAGGAGTTTTGCCAGATAAAAGACAGGATATTAAGTTATGTGGAATCTCAGGTAGACAAAAGATAGGTATAATTTTTTAGTATAAATACGTCCCATGCACTAGATGGATAGACTTGTACTAAAAAGTGTCGCATGTTCATCTGAGATTCTGGTGTAACTGGCTCACTATGCTTTGTTGGGGTTTTTTTTGGGGGGGGAGACGTACAGCTTTGGCTTTTTGTTTTTGAAAGAAATATTTTATTAATTTTATTGAGAAACAAATAGCAATGAGACAATTTTAAAAAGGTTAGTAAGACAGTTATAATTGGCGCTGGGGAGTTGGCTCAGTAGAATAAGCGCTTCCCTGGCAAGCACAAGGGTCTGAGTTCAATCCCTGGTTCTGCAAAAAAAAAAAAAAGACATTTACAATAATTAATGCATTGCATATTGTTGTCTTTGTAGTAGTCATTCATAGCACAAGATGCAGACATGATATCCTGTCCAAATACTATTAGTACAAATCTTTCTTTTCATTGGGATGGATTTTTAAGACTAGGTCTAGTAAGGCATGAGGATCTGGGGCTCAAACCACAGTGTCCTGAGACTGACTGCTCAGATTTAGCAGCATTTAAACTACTGAGCTAATGGGCAGGCCCCCCTTACTTCTCATTGAATTAAGAGAAAGTAGCTGTATAGCTATCCTAACTATTTTGTATATACAGATACAAAATGGTCCTTCATTTATGTCCCCTTTTTGTTTAGCTTTGCCAGAGATGAGTATTTCATTGCCACTTAAATATTGTAGGTGCATGAATTCAGCAAAATCCAATAAAGTCCAGTAGTCCATAACAGTAGTGGGTTATCCACAGGTGAAAATTTTTTATCTATCTATGTCTGCAGTACACAGTATATACATACACCTTGGGAAATAGGTACACGTACTTCATGTATCTTAATTCTTTTTATTCCTCTTTCCCTCCTTCCCCTCCTCCTCCGTCTCTGGTTCCCCTTCCCATTTGTACAAGGTCTGTCTCTCTGTCTCCTATCATCTATCTTTTTAAAATATTATTTAGGGGACAGGGAGATGGGTCAGTGGAATAAGTGCTTCCCTGGTTCTGCAATAAATAAATAAATGGATAAATAAATAAAAATATATTATTTATACTCTGAGTTTCTGATATAAGAAGAGTCATGTAACACTTAAGCTTGCGCGTCTGATTTTTTTCACTTTGCGTTATGGTCTCAAGACGCATCAACGGCTCTACAAGTGAGCCCAAGCTTCCCTTCTTTATGGCAGAGTAGCCTCCAGCGTGCGTATTTGCCCATTCATCTGCTGATGGCCATCGCGGCTGCTTTCAAGCTTCCTATTGCTTCCACTGTTATGAAGATGGCCTGCCTGCTATGGCCATGAGGTGATGGCCTTGGCACTTTAGAGAAGATGACCCCGAGGAGGACCATCTAGGCCAGGCGGGGTTTCTAGTTTTAATTTTTTGAAGATGATATCTTGTGCTCTGATTTACCAAGTCTGGCTGCCTTCCATCCCGGTATCCTTTGGGGTATATTTCTCCTGTCCTCTATGCTCCCCTCCCCCTTTTTCTTGTCCTTCACCTTGGGGGGCCTAGGTGGACATCAATAGCTTTATGCATCTTTTTTGGGGGGGCAGTGCATCTCAGAACGACTCTGGCATTTGCTCTAGAGCCTGTTAAGTTCCAGCCACTTTTGCAGCAGTAAAACGCACACGCACACCCATGTTCCAGCTTCCGCAGTGTCTCAATAACAAGATGAGAAGTGTTCTCATGTCCTCCATCCCTGGGGTCGCATGTGAAGCATAAACACACTGCTGGGTCATTAGGGTTCATTTTCACATTAAAAAGAGTGTGCTTCTGGAGGCCTCCAGCCCAGCAGCCCCTGCTCTGCCCCTGCTGCTCACACCCACACAGTCGAGGCCCATTACACAAGTGGGCAGTTGTCTCCCAGAAGGCCATGCATTTGCCTAACCAGCCCTGACACCCTGGCTCCTGCTTAGACAGACATGGAAGTGTCTTACCATCCCTAATGCATCACCCAGGAAGGGCACATGGAGGTCATCTCCTTAACTGTGCCACTTAAACACAGTTACCCAGGGTTATTTAGATTAATTACTAGAATTGTTTCATGGACTTAGTATGGCTAGATTTTTAGAATGTGACAAAATATGTCAATGATCCTTCCAGAAGTGAGTTCCCATTTGAGATTTTCAAGAATCCCTTGGGGATACTCAAGAATGAGGTGGTCAAAAAGCTTGCCAAGGGTGCAGTGGACCAGCCACGACAGTCCCCTCCTCAGGATGGTCCCAGTGTTCTGCTTCTCCTCTTCGATCTGGGCTTTATCCTCTTGGGGCATGTCCATCTGATGCTCAGGCCAATCCTGAGTTCTTATTGAGGTCTGTGGCTATGCCAGTCTGTGTAGGTCCTTTTCATCTTTGTCCATGGAGCTGAGGGAGTAGTCAAGGGTGCCAAGGCTGCCAAGACCAGGACGGATGCACCCAGCTTGCATTTCAGCATGGGCTGCTGTGAGGGGGATGGAGAAGATGAGGAAGGGGAGGTCAGAGGTCCACTGGGGCACAACAGCATCCAGGCAAGAAATATAAGCTGGGATGGGAAAAGTAAGGAAGAGGGAGAGCGAGAAGCAGAGACACTGGCAGGGCACCAGCCTGCCGTGGACCCCTTTTCCTCTCCTGGCATCTTTGAGCCCCTGTTGTTTGACACTCCTCTTGCTGTCTGTCTCAGGATCTGTGGAGGGTCCACCATCCTCCACTGTCCTCCCCTGCCCCCATCTGGTCCCCACCTGTGACCATGCTGCTGTTGCTGGGCTTTTCCTTCTGCTCACTCTGGACCCACCTCTAGGAAGGGACCCCACCCCCATCCTCAGCAGGACACCTAGAAAACCTGTCTCCAGCTGGATTCCCCCTGGAACACTGCGGTCTGCATTCCCGTTGTCCCCAGTGTCACTTCCAGAGCCCTCTGCTTGATTTCCTCAAACAGGAGGATGGGGTGAACCATCCAGTTCACTCCCAACTAGGAGGCCATTGTCCCTGGGTGAGCACAGCTAGATGGGTGCCCCTTCAACCAGGACATGCACAGAGCACAAAGAAGCCATGAAGTAAAAAAGGAGCAGGTAGCCCTGACTGCGGCCTCACAGGTTACCTTCTGACAGTACTGTGAGTTGTCCTAGCAAAGAATGACAAATCCCATGTGCAGTGCCAGGGCAGAGCCCCCCCAGTGCTTGATGCCCAAGCGTGTTCTGTTGCCCGGAGCCATCTCTGGATCTGGACAGGGAACCCATGTCAGAGGGAGCCACTCTGCTCAAGGGACAGCGAGGGTTCAGGTGGACTCAAGCATGGGCACAGTGGGGGTCCTAGTAGAGAAGGCCAATGTGGCAGGAGTGTTGTGGCCCCCATCCTGCCTGGCCTTTAGGAGCTTCGGGTTCATTAGCATCTGTCCATGACCTATGAGACCATCCAGGACTGGCTGCAGTCCTTCTGCTTGTCTCCTGATCCCTCACCATCTGTCGTTTGCTGCTCTGAGTGTAGCCCACGGTCAGCAGCCCCTCCGTCAGGAGCTTGGGAGATAGGAAGTACGGGCCTGTCCTCAGTCTCATGGACAGTCTCCGAGGGTTGGATCTCTGAGTCATGGTTTTTGTGAGGTCTCCTGGTGACTCCCATGCCCGCTCAGGCTTGCGGAGTTCTGCTTAGGCCAGGCAGGGTTCCATGGTACTCACATAACAAGTGTAGGTAATCTGTAGGGGACAACATGTTGTTAATCACAATCACAACATGGAGAGTTGGGCCCTAATGGAGGGTCCCTGGGTCCTCACCACCAGGCAGCGTCAATACCGTAAGAGTGACTGCTGTAAGTACTGGTCCATGCCTCCCTTCTCCTTGGTACCCAGGGTCATCTTCTGCGGCACACTATGGTGCAGCATGAATGACTTCTGCAGAGGCCACCACTGTGTCACTGGGCTTCTCCGAACCATGAGCGGGGTAAGCTTTTCTTTATAAGTTACTCAGCCTGTGTTATTTGTTATAGCACCAGAAAGCAGACTGAGACATCGGTGATTTCTGGTGCTTTCCTATAACATGATGGGCCACGTGACAGTGTGGATCTTGCCCTCATGGCAGCTGTAGAAGGTGGAGATGTGGCTTTGTAGCCAGGCTCAAGACTCCAGTCTAGTGTCCCAAATCTGCAGTGCCTTATGGCAGCTCCAAGTTCTGTTCACTAAGTGGCTGGGTTGTCCTCTCCCCATGTTCTGATCAATACACTGAGGAGAGCATAAGGCCAGGCACTAAGGAGCTCGTTCCTTTGTGCAGGACCCCACAGAGCCTGACAACCCAGGTATCCACAAGCTTGGTCATTGCCCCTGCCAGCATGTGATGGGCCTGCAGTCTGAGCAAAAAATAGAATAATATTGTTTTCAACCACCAGGATCAGGGGATGTTTGTTATATCCACATAACTTTAATTATACTGACTGATACAACCCCTCTGAACACAGAAATGGGCTCTGAAAGGGGTGAGGGTTAAGTTCAGCATGGAAGACAGATCTTTTAATGGAGGGATTTAGAGGAGGAAATCCTAGCCTGGCTCAGGTTTCAGAGGTTTCAGTTTATGGTCAGCTAGTTCCATTGTTGTCAGGCCTGTGGTAAAGCAGAACATCACTGTGGAAGGACTCAGTGGAGCCAGGATGCCTCTCTGGAAGCCAGTAAATAGGGAGCCATGGAAAGGACAGTGACGAGATGCCCAGCTGAGGACACACCCCAGGGGCCCATTGCTAGGGCCCCTCTGACAGTTTCCATCACCTCCCAATAATGCTCCCAGCTGGGGACCAAATTGCCAGCACAGGGATCCTTGGGGGTGTTCCAGACTCAAACCATAGCAGAGCCATTGGTGTCCTTGTGTAGGTCCTTGTCACAGCCCTCAGGCCACCTCTGGCTCTTGTTCCTGCCCTTGAAGATTCTCACCTAAGCAGTCATGGACTACTTGTGCCATAGCAGAGACACCAGAGCTAAAACAAAATCCCTAACTATCAAAATAAAGCTGATTTTCAATGGTGCAAATAGTGCGTGAGTCTTCCCAGAGGTGCTTTGCCCGCACTGAGATATTCGTGCGTCCTTGAAAATGCTGACGCATAACATTGGGGAACTCTGTTTCTTTTTTCCTTCTAGCCTGTTTGCTTTTAATTAATTTTTTGAGATGGTCTCAGGCTGGCCAGACAGCCCAGTGGACTAAAGTGCCTGCTTCAGCAGAGTGCAACAGGCCAGGGTTCAATCCCCGGTGTGCCGTGCCAGCCCTACCCCCGGTGGGAGGCTAAAAACAGGAAGAATCACTGAGTCCAATCTATGTAGTGAGACTCGGTACACCCTGTAGACTCTGCCCTAAAAAAAATCATTAAAAAGAAAAACAAAGAATAGGGATAGTCTTGCTATGTAGTTTAGGCTGACATTGAACTCCCTGTGTAGCAAGCTGGCCTCAAACTTGCAATCCTCCCGCCTCAGCCTCCTGAGTGTGAGGATTACATGCATGTGCCACCCCACCCTGCTTGGAATATCCATATACATCTAAACCTAGGGTAGGGGTTTACCCCAAAAATATCAGGCAGAGCCAGGAGGCAGAGACAGGAGGATTACTGTGAGTTAAAGGCTAGCCTGGGCTACATATTGAGACTCTATCTCCAAAAACAAAAGCAAGAATTACCAAGAGGCTCTGGCCCAGGCTTCCTGTTCTCTCTATCTCCTGCTGCTTCTGCCTTCCAGGCATGTACATCCCGCCCTGCCCCGATCCTCACCCCTCCCGGTAGCTGTCATTGCTCAGCTCTGCCTGGAACTTGCCACCAAAAGCTCGCAGCTATTAAAAGGCGCAGCGGGCATCCCGGCAGTCAGGGCTCCAAGTCCCCGCTCATAGCTAGGCCTGCTCCTGTTCTTGGCCCCCAAGGTCCCGCTTGGCCCAGCGGTAGCTTCAAGTTCTATAAATGTGTGACTCCATGTGCAACTTCACCTCGGAAAACTCCACCTACCGAGGCCTCCACAGGGCAAAGAACAGAGGTCAAGAGAAAATGTGGATGGAAGAGAAGGTGGGAAGTGTGAGGAGAGTGAGGAGGGCAGAGTGGAGGGTGGGGTGCTGCCGGTGTCCAGCGTCTCCCCTGGGGCCTTGTGCCCTTCGTCTGCCCGCCGCCCTCCCACAGCAGCCCTGTGGCGTGGATGCCATTTTTACTCTTCAGAGCTGCTAAGGTCCTCAGATGCGTACGACCCTGAGCTGGGCTCAGCCTGCACCAGGGTAGCTGAGGCGCCCTGGATCCTCCTCCCAGCCACCCTCCTCAGGCTGCCCAAAAGGAGGTGCCGTCTGTGGACTGAAGCCAGACGTGTACGGGAAAGAAAAGCGTATCGGAAACGGCATCCCCCAAGAAACGTCCTGCTGTAGGGATTCCAGGTCATCGACCATGTTTAATGAGGACAACGCACAGGTGCAGCTGCTGCTGGAGCTGAGCTTCCCCTTGTTCAGCCCCTGGTACCCCGAAGTCTGAGTCTCAAAGGCCAGGCCTGGCTCCCACCTGCTGTGATGCCCAACCATGCCCACCTGAACCTAGAGGCAGCACTGCCTTCTCCCAGACAGGGAATAAGGGAGTCACTCCTGAGGCCCGACTCAGTGGTGCTCTAGTGGATCAGGAGCTCACCCTCAGGCACGGGAAGCTCAGGAGAAGCAGGCCGCAGCTGGACATCGGGATCACGTGAGAAGTGAGCGCAAAGCACGAAGGATTCACAGCTTCTCTTTCTCCTGAGCGGGACACAGTCTCCTTACATTATGCTGGGCTGATGTGGCTGCTGTTACTCTCCAGAGGCAGCAGGGAGGCGTGGGGGAGGATGAAACTGAGATAGACGAGGGGCACTTGCCAAGGAGGCTTACAGGAGGCTTGTTCCCACCTGTAGGGGGCGCCAGGGTTTGCAGGGCCCAAACACCCAATAATGCCTTCCACTTACTGGGATAATTTAGACCAGCCCTGAGGCTGTCAGTGGTACTGAGATGTTTCTGAGCCGAATGGCTGGACCCCAGCTAAGGAGGCAACACGTAGGCAAAAACAGGAGTTCAAATCCCCAGCAACTCCCAGGCCCCATGGTCCCCGTCTCTTTGGCTTCATGGCTTTCTTTGAAAGCTTAAAGGAGAAATGAGATCTGTTAAATGGCTAGGGAGCTAGCTCAGGGGTCTAAGCACTTGTCCGGCCAGCACGGAAACCCAGCCCTGATCCCTGGTACTGCGTCCTAGCCCTGAAAACCAGGTGTGCTGTGCAGGCCACCTAAATCACACCTGCAATCCCAGCCCTGGGGAGGCTGAGACAGGATGATCACTGTGAGTCTGAGCTGCACAGGGAGCCCCAGCACCAAACAAATAAATAAATAATTTTTTAAAAAATTTCAAATAAAAATAAAGTGGTGTGGTCCTCTGATGATGCTGAGCTTTGGACATTTCCAAAGATGCCCTCCTTATTTCTTTGTCATGGCCCATTGCCCTCGCACGCTGTTCTTGGAGGAGTTAAGGCTTGTGCCTTTTCTATTTTCCTTTTCATCTTACTATGAGTCAAAGTAGAATAAATAAATAAATATATAAGTTAGTACTAATACTAATATATACTTAATACAAATATACAATATAATATAAATATAATATATATTACATAAATAAATATTATATTTAATATAAATACAAATGTTTTATATATACAAATATTATATATTATATATCTATAATCAGTACATATATAATATATACTTTGACTTAGTACAAAGTAAAATATATGTATCTTAGTACTAAGAGCTCATCAGGATCTCTCTTCCTCAAGCTTCTTTAATTCTTTTAAGTCTAAATATTTACCTTGTCAATATTTTTAAATGACACTTACACTTTATCATATAGAAATGCATGTGAATAATCTCTTGATTCATCCATTGTAATAGTACCTTCAGAACGTGGTATTTCTGGAACGAACGGAAGTGTGGGTGACTGTCAAGAGACTTCGCCGCCAAGCTGGGAACCGGAGAGATGGCCAAGACCGACCCCAAGACCATGCAGGACCTCGCCTCGGTGGTGCAGACCCTCTTGCAGCAGATGCAAGATAAATTTCAGAGGATGTCTGACCAGATCATTGGAAGAATCAATGATATGAGTAGTCACATTGACGATCTGGAGAAGAACATTGCAGACCTCATGGCGCAGGCTGGGGTGGAGGAACTAGAAGGTGAAAACAAGATACCTGTCAAACAAGAAAGTTGAAGGTTGCTGATAAATTTCACTGAAGTCTGGAACACCATTTTTCCAAGCCAAGAGAAGACCAAATGGCTTTTTGCACCCAACCACTACGTGTAGACAGGCTTTATATTGTAAAATGTGCACTATTACCACATCCTGTAGAGTTAGTTTATAGAGTGCTTTTCCCCCCAGTTTCTCAAACATGGTATCTTCCTGTCTTGGAACTTGGTTAGTTGTGCTTATTATTAAACACTAAAACTTTGACAGTTCCCATAAAAAAAAAAAAAAAACCAGCGTGGTATTTCCACATTAAAAGTGTGTTCTCAGGGCCGGGGAGATGGCTCAGTGGAATAAGCACATCCTTGGCAAGCACAAGAGCCTGAGTTCAATCCCCAGTTCCGCAAAAAAAGTGTGTTCTTCCTTTCAATCACCACCCCAAACTTTGGACCAGTATTACTAGTATTTACTCAATATTTATTCAATGTTTGATATTTGCTAAATATTTGATCTTCAACTAGGTGCATTGTTTAATATATATATATATATATATATATATATATATATATATATATATATAGTCACACTACTCAGATCAAACTCATAGTGCTCCTCCTGCTTTCAGTCTCCCCAGCTCTAAGATTATAGATGTGCACCACCATGCCCTGGACTCTTCGGCTGGATCAGCACACAGGGTTGGTGCAGCTTGTGGTACTGGGGATTGAACTCAGGTCCCTGCACTTGCCTAAGCAGATGTTTAGTCCACTGAGCTATCTCACTGGCCTCAGCATCATTTGTTTTTGAGTTAAATGTGATTGGGATTTTTAAAAACACAACTTTTGTTTTTCCTAGAATTGGCACTTGTCTTTCTTCTTAAAAAGATATTTGCTCAATTGCTTGCTTGTTTATTTGTTTGTTTTTACCTACCATGGCTCAGCTTTCCCATAGCCTCTCTGTGCAATTTTTCCTAGGGTTAAACTATCGGGTTAAGCTCTTCTCCACCTCCCACATGCCTTTATTCTGGGGTCCTTCCATCCATTTGCCTTGGTCTGAATCTTTGCTGTTAGGCCTCAGAATGAGGTCTGTGGACCAGGCTGGGATGAGATCTAGCTGGGGGAGGTCCCTCTTCAGCAGGAAGACACTGCAGCCATGACTCTCGCCGAGTCACTTCATCCTGCCGTATTACTCACTGCTGCAACCTGGCACCGATCTTTTTCTGAGCCCTCTGGGGCCTGGCATGCTTCCTCTGTCCCCCTGGCTCCTGACTGCTGTCCACCCCTTGACACACACATCTCCTCTCCATATTTGCATTTTGCATGCCTGCCTTGAAGCTTCTCTATCCCACTTCTACCCTCTGCAGCTCTAGATTTCTTCAACAGCTGATCGGGAACTTCACTTCCTTCCTGTGTCTGGCCTGGCTTTTCCTTCTGAGCTGCAGCCTCCTGGGGCTTTTCTGACCACTGCACACCTGCTGACACAGTTTACAACCCTTTTTCCTCCTAGAACAAGAGCTGTCAAAAACCTAGGCAGCAGCCAACCAAATTCTCTACCCAAAACCCATATTTGATAAAGTATTGCATGAAGAGTGACTGATGACCATCCTAGAGTGCCATGGTGCCTTCAGACCTTCTGAGCTGACCTCCACCCTGACGGCACTCTTAGAAATCAGGGAGTGGGGCAGGAAAAAGAGTCTTGTTATTCACACAGACTTTGACATATTGGAGAAAATCATGTTTCCCAGGAAATGTTCGTGCATATAAGAAACCACCACAGAAATACCCTGACTTAGAGAACTATAAACCTTCCTTTTGGGGACACTTACTGCTTGTCTTAAGCAATAGACTTTGCCTTGATTTGGGGTATTATTGACAAGCAGGAGAAGCACTGAATTCCTGTCATTCTACCAGAATTTCTCCGAGTGTTCCTGTCCTGCTGCCAATTTTATGGGCTACTGTGTCAAATCAGGGCCAGGACTGCCTTGGCCTGACACATGCCACCATGCAGTGGGGAAAGCACACGGAGCATCCTTTAGGACGCAGACGGTTCATTCCACCCCAACTGCTGGCAACTTCTGTTTCTGTCTCTAAAGACAATTTATCCAACTTTTTTCCCCCTCAAAGAGCTTAAAGCACTTAGAAAAGGATTCCATTGTGAGACTGTCACCCGATTGGGAGTTATTGTCTTAGCTGATTACCCAGCTCTCCAGATGAAAGTTGCAGGCAGTGGAATTGGGGCCTTTCTATTTTTGATGTCCCCATTTCTCAAAATAGGTGGTATGGGAAAGACTTTCTGGCCCAGATTGCCCGTGTGGGCCCTGGGGTCTAAGACACCGCCTGCAACAACTTCCGGCTTGATTCAGTGCTTTGCCCAAACCATACAAAAGGTCCGGGACACTTTGGGGTCCACCAGGTTCTGTGCCCCAGTAAAGGACTCATCCAGGGATCTTAGAAGAAAGGGACTGGTGCAATGATAAATGTACAGGTGTGCTCAGGAGACTGTGGAGCGCCTCTTACCCTAGTGGTGGAGTACAGTGAGAAATCCTGGCTCCAGGGACACTCTACTGTCTCCATGTGAGGTTCCCGGCCAATCCTCTGGATATGCATGGTGTGACTTTGCCTGTGGTACTAGGATTAACTGAGCATCAGGGAAGAAGATGGACAGGAGGCCCCAAGGGAGAGACCCCTGCCGGAGGCAGGATGGAGGGAGCAGAGGGCTTCTGTGGAGCACCGCCTCCTCCACATCCTCGGGGTCATGGACAAATGAGGAGCTTTCTGAACATTAGGCAGAATTACAAGTAAGTGATTCTGAGATCTACCAAGTGCCGAGGGGAATGTTCTCCAGTCCCATCTTCATCTATTTTCTGTATCTTAGGGGGGCCTTGTCTCCTTCCTAGAATGTGGCACATTTATGATTATTTTATTTATCTGGTGATTTACAGGCCCCTGTCCCCTCAGCTGGGAGCCTGTGAGCAGGGATATGGTGGTGATCACTCCTGGTGCCTGCCGAGAGCTGTCAGTGTGAGTTTCTGGAGTGGGTGGGTGGGTGGCCGGTAGATGAGTGGAATCAGAAGCCATGGAGCCCTTCAGAGTGGAAGCAGCTTGCTTCTGGGTGATTCCACACCAGCCTCCCCCACCATAGCATCAATTTTATGATGCTGGCCATGCTGCTGGCTACCACATGTAGCTTCCTCATTGTCAGGATTCTTGGGAAGGAGACCTGTGTGTGTGTGTGTGTGTGTGTTCATTTGTTTTCTGTTGCTAATAACACAGTGTTGCACAGTGGACACCTACTGTGGCCTCTCTGCTGCTAGGACCAAGTACCTGACATATACAGCTTGAAGGAGAGCAGACTTATTTTGGCTCCTGATGGCAGAGGTTTGGGACCATGGCTGGCTGGCTCCAAGACAGCCACAGTTTGGCAGGAGGATGTGGCAGAGGGAGGCTGCTTGCCTCATGGCAGCCTGGAAACAGAGAGAGTAAGGAGGTGCCAGGGAGCTGAAAACCTTCAAAGACGCAACCTCAGGGACCCACTTCCTCTGAGCAGGCCTCCCAAGCTAACAGCCACTCAGCTATCATATCAGTGCACGACTTTCCCACAGAGGTGATAGCCCCTGGGATCCAGTCGCTCTCTGATCCCTTGTTTTGGGGATCCGTCCCTCTGTACATGGGTCTTTGGGACATGTGCCATATTTAAATCACAAAACTAGGTGGCATTACATGGACAGAGACCGGAAATGTGAGTAGCCAGCCTCACCGGCTTTTGTAGAAGACTCATTCCAAAATGCTTCAGTAACCCAGTGAACTGTAATCCCATAAAAAGGAATAGTCCCTCCTGAGGGAACAATCCTGCATGGCCCACCTCTGAATACCTCCCAAGGGGGAGTCAACTTGACCTGTGCTGTAGAGATCTCCAACCATCTTCCCCACACCATGAGGATGAGGATGGAGGTGGATACCAGATACCTCCCTGAGCTCCATGTCATTTATTATAGCGTATGACATCACTAGGATACACTGGTTGTGGATTTGGAAAACCAGAGCTCAGACCTCCCCTCATAATGTGCATCGAGGTTAATTCAAGACAGACTCTAGGCCTAAGTGCACAAGCTAATCTGTAATTTGTCTCGAAGAAGTGGCAGCTAGAAAGTTACCTGGAGAGCACATGGAAAACAAAAGCAAATAGAATTTAAATTGGTTTATAAAAGTTAGACCTGTTTGCCAAATGCTTAATGCTTAAGACAGTGTATTGGTCAGGATTTTACTTAGAGGAACAGATGTAATATAAAGAGCATATATTAACACAAGATATACAGTGTATAAAGAATTGCAAGATTGGCTTAGGACAGTCAGCCCGAGAGCCAGACGAGGGAGCGAGGGCATCTGCACACCCCAGACTGAGGAATTTAGTCTCAAGGTCTGAAGCTCACTGCTCAGCTCAGTGCAAGTCTCTATTCGTCA
Source organism: Ctenomys sociabilis (assembly GCA_004027165.1). NCBI lineage: Eukaryota > Metazoa > Chordata > Mammalia > Rodentia > Ctenomyidae > Ctenomys > Ctenomys sociabilis. The sequence goes on along the minus strand of PVKA01001593.1, from coordinate 19,887 downwards.
GCTAATGGGTCTGCGTTGGAAGACTAAAGACTGCAATGGACACTGAAGAGTTTGCAATGGAAGGAGAAGGATCCAAGCTGGAGGCCGAAGAGTCTGCGCCGCAAGCCCGGCGATGAAGGCCAAGCTGAACGCGAAGACTGAAGTTCCTCCCACGAAGTGGAACACTGACTACTTCCTCAGCCCCTTTGTGCCCCAGGGCAGGATCAAGTGCGCTGCCCTGCGGAGTCATCAGCGGTCAAGCTGACACAATGTATCGGCCACTACAGACAGCGTTAAGAAAATGAAAGGAAAGCTGCACCAAGGAGAAGTATGTTCTGACAACAGACTTATATATGGGTCCTCAAAAGAATGCCTGTGACTCTAATAAAACATCAAACAACACAAATAAAAAGGGACAGACCCTGGGCTGGGGAGATAGCCCAGTGGTTTCAGTGCTTGCCTGGCAAGCACAAGGACCGGAGTCTGAGTCCCTGTACCACATGCCGTGCCAGCCCTGGAACCCCGGGTGTACCATGCTGGACCCAAAACAGGGTATGGTGGTGTACACTTGTAATCCCAGTACTAGGGAGGCTGAAACAGGACTCACTATGAGTCTGAATTGCATTATGAGACACTATATCCAAAAAATAAATAAAAAAAAAAAAAAATATATATATATATATATATATTAAAATGGACAACCCCATGAACAGATACTTCACAACAGCCATCTGGCATTTATGGGTGCTTGTGTCCACTGCCTACACAGCACCATTAGGCCTATCATTTTATTATCATGTTGGGATTCTTGTCCAGGTTTCTGCTATCCAAAGCATTGAGCAGGAAACCCAAGAGAGCAGCGGGATCCACGACTCACTCGAAAGAACGACAGTGGGCCAGTAAGAAGAGCTCACAGCACCAAGGAGCCTCCCTGTCAAAGGCTTAGCCCTTCGAGTGTGGGGTGTGACTAAGGGTCTCATCTGAGGTACAACTTGTGCCAATATATTGACTTGGCCTTTCTGTTGGGTGGTAAATTTTTTCACCTTTTGTAGCCATTGGAAGAATTGTTATGGCATCCATTATAGTGGGTGGGAAGGGTCAGATCTACATCAGGATAATGCCGTGGTATTTAGGGTTGCAGAAGGCCAGGGATTGCAGAGGACCACTAGCTGCATGCTGGGGGACTTGTTGTATATAAGGTAAGTTACCAGGTTGCCTCTTCCCACTGGTTAGACCTGGGAATCTGGGTCCTGGGCTAGTATTTAACTCAGAAGGTGAATCTCCTCCCAGAAAGTGGGATCCAAGGTGGCCCTCCCTGTTTTCCTGCCATTTTCTTGGTTACCTTATGTCTCAGATCTAGCCAAAAATGAATGCTAAGGTGAACAGACACTTCCTCCTTTCTCCAAACTATTCCTTGTCTACCTCCTGCCTTGGTTTGTCATCTGGCTTCCTGAGCCAGCGGCCCACTGTTCCCCTTTGTGCGCATGGCGTGTGGAGGCCCCCTCCCTCCTGTGCCTTCAAGGAGGCCATCAGGATATCATAGTCCTCTAGTGTGTAATATGTGGTCTGCTCAGAGATGGCACGCCAACCAACCAGAATCTAGGTGAGGCAATTCAGGACTTCCTTCCAAATGATAGAAGAGAAGGAGACTTTTGTCCTACTGGACTGAGCTGGGAGGCCAGAGACCCAGAGCCAAAGTGGCTGACTTTTTATGCCCCCGAGGAGAGCCAAGCTTAAGAGTGGATCTGATAAAAGAAAAAGTAGAGCCAAGAGGAGGAGTGAAATCAAATCACACAGACATTACTGAGTCCCTAGAGCTAGCCTAGCCTGAAGCCATCTTGTAGAATGCCAAACTGGCCACATACCCTTCTCATCCCTGTGTGCATATTTCTTGGCACTGTGGCTTCGGGACCCTCCCAATCAATCCTGAAAGAGTAAGTTGATTTCCCTCTTCCCTTGAATCTGAGCTTGGTCATGTGACTTGCTTCGATCACTGCAATGGCAGCAAATACAACACAGAGGCTAGAAACTTGTTTGTGCACAGGGCCTGTCCTCTCTCGCTGTTCTTGGGCCAGCCTGCTTGACAGTGACACATACACAGCTCAGTGACTCCCATAGTCCCCGACTTCTAGCACTCACCAACTGCTAGAGCCATTAGGTAACCTAGGGCACCCTAGGTCACTGGTTCACTCAAACCCCATTAAAAATTTTGAGTGATGCTACAATAGTGGGTTGTTTTTTTTTCAATCTATTGTTTTAGGATGGTTTGTTATACAGAAAAAGCTAACTAATACAAGCATCAACTTATGGAATTTTCAAGTACATAAGATCAAGAAACCCCCTGCTTTTTGGTTTCAGCTTGATTGAGCTTCTCCCAATGCAAGTAAATAGCTCAAGGTCTGAGTTCTTCTGTCCTTGTGTGTCATCCTGCTAAGTACTCAGGAATCTCACACAATGATATCTATCTCCCATCTGTCTGTCCATCTGTCTACCAATCTATCTATTATCTGTCATCTATTTCAAACTGGTGTGGCACCAGAGGACACAGCAAATAAAAGCATCTTAACCTTGTCCCTAGTGCCCTTTCTAATGGCAGCTGGTGCTTTCATGTAGTCTCCCTCACCTATTCTTAGTCTTCAGATGACTCTCTCAGTTACCTGCTTCCTGATGCCTAGTAGAAGCCTCTTCCCATTGGTAGTGACATGCGCAGGCTCAGAGGTGCCATGTGGCTATACTTGACCAGGACCCCGGAGAGTGGCCCACTTCCTTTCCAATTCTGGAACAAGCTGAATGCACCCATTGATCATGGTGGCCTCACTCAGTGCCTCTGTCATCCCCCCTCCTGCAGAGGTAGGTGACTCCTAGTGGACATCACAAGCTTTTGAAAAATAATGACTGGCAGGGAGAGAGCTAGCCAAGGTTTCTCAGCTAAAATCAGTCCTGAGACCCAGGGGCTCAGTCTTTCTGCTTCTCCCTCAATGGCAGCACTCCAGGCCTGGAGTGGGAAATCAGGGATTCTCTCCATAGCACCCACAGTTTCAGGGAATTGAGATGAGAGTGATCCAGGGGAGCTACAGGCCCACAGAGTTGTGAGCAGAGGACAGGATATGGCTGACAAGTTCCTCTAGCTCAAGGGTGGGGCTGAGCCACGACAAGAGATGCCTGTAGCTGCCCACCCTGAAGAACCCAGCTGCTCCTCCTGGAAGCTGACTAGAAGGCTCCAGCAGAAGGGCATCTCCCGCCCTCAGTTTGCAACAGGGTGTCTGTGTCCTGTGGCTCCACGGCCATCCTGCTGGTACCTCTCCTTTATCAAGCCTGCTGGCAGAGCCCAGGCAGTGTCAGGGAGGAGGCCAACTGGCCTCTATCCAGAGTCTCCAGTTGGGAGAAGTGGGTAGAGCCAGAACTTCAACCAATGAGCATGAGATGCTGGCAGGAAGATTCTGTAGCCATAGCCAGGGCACGGTGGGCGCACACCGATCCAGTTGTGACCAGGCCAATAGGGCTGTTCAGCTTGACTGAAGAACGAAGGACCTTCCACAGGGTTGGGATTCTTGTGCCAGCATCAAAATGCTGTGAGGACCTGGGATTGTTGGCACAGGGGAGATAGGTATTGATGCAATAAGAGGGACCCAAGACATAGAGACCAGCAGCCCTGGGGTCAGACTCCAGCTCTGAAATGCATACTCTGCTGTGACAAATCACCTCCAGGTGTCTTCCTTTCCCATGGGCACTATGGTAACTCACGGAGGCTGCGTGCGGTAAGATGAAGCAATGTACAACCCATACTCAGCTTGTTGCCCAGAACAAAAGTGGTCAAGTTCTCTGTACATCGTAATGTTTGGCAAGTTTAAGGGTTATTACCCCGTTGCTGTTATTCTCTGCTGATGCCCAGTCATGCCCCGCACCCCAAGACCAGTGATAGGAGAGTGGTATCTCCCACTTACAGATGGCATCATGTCAGCTGTCCCTTCCTGCTCGGAACTTCTGAAGGCTGATGGGAGCAGATGCAGCTCCAGTGAGGCTGGGCCAGACTCCAGGAAGGAGCCAGAGGGCACACAGGCCCCTGGGGGATTGGGGAAAGGAAGGATGGGCATCTGGGCATCCAGGCCTCAGCTTCAGAGGTTCCCTACTTGGGCTGCTCTACACTTTCCACCAGGGTTTCTTCCTGGGCAGCAGGTGCCTGCTGCACCCTTATCAGCCTAGAAAACACTGCCTGCCACATAGGGAATGACACTGATGACTGGTAGAAAGGGTGTGGGGAAAAGCTATGGGGCCAGAAAGGATGGCAAGCAAGCCAAGAGAGCAGAAACCAGTGGTCTGACCCTGCTTTGCCCTGTTGTTTCTCTGGCTACATGTGAGCTCTGTGGTGTACGGTCCTGTGTCCCTAAGGCTAGCTGGCTCTCAGCTGGTACTGAATGATTTAATGATGGATGAATGAATGAATGAATGAATGAATGAATGAATGAATGAATGAATGAATGAATCCACAGTGAAAGACACATCTTTGGTAGCTGATTGGTTATCTCCCCAAGATGCCCCAGGGCCTCAGTTTCATCCCAGGTGAATTCCCTCCATGGATGCACCTGCTGACCACAGATGCTCTCACATTAGTCTGGAGGAGAAGAGTTACAGCACAAAAAGTATGGCCCTTGAGGAAGGTAGCCAGCATCTGACCTCTGTATCTGGGGAGGATGAGGATTTTCTTAAAAGATAAAACCATGCCCAAGACGCTGTTCCTCCAGGAGTAGGGCTTCAGGGCCTGAGCAAGCTAATCTGAGATGGACCTGTGATGAAAAAAAAAACTTGCCCAGGTAGGTGAGCTTGGACCTCATCCGCAGTGGGCCTCTCCCTCCACCCCACCCCCACACTTCACCATGGGCCACTTGGGCAAGTTTGGTAGGGGTCTCCCCACACTGCTCACCTCAGAGTGGTCCCTATTGCCCATGGGAAGAGGATGTCCAAGCTGACCCTGTAAAGTGGAGGTTGGGGTTAAGGTTAGAGCACGGCCAGGGCCAGGATGAGGGCCAAGGACTTCTTCACTGAGGCTGAGCCTGAAGCAGCTGGGTGGACGGGGCAGGGGAGGAAGGTACAGAGACATCATCTCTTTCCAATATTTAACATTCATTTTTTAAAACAAAACCAGTTCATGGCCTGCAATTCTCCCCCCATTCCCCATCACAGCTGCTGTTGGAGCCATTTGGAAAGCTCCCCAGAGCCCAGCCTTACCGGGCTAATGTTGAACCTGCCCCTTGAGAGGAGACAGCTGGACAGTCCTGCTTGCCGGCTGCTCTAGAGCTTCCCCATGGACAGAGAGGACAGATGGTCGCTCTTACTGACCCCCTGCCAGCTCCCTGATGGCACTTAGCTGTGTCCCCTTTGGCTCTCAGTCGCAGATGACAACTGACCAGGAAGAAGGGTTCAGATAAGGCCTCAGAGGTCTGTCTGCTCCAGGTCTTAAGTGGTTGAGTGGTCTTGGGGACCCCAACCTCCAGATGCTTGTGTGGGAAAGTGGTCTGGGTATGAGAGGCTTCAGCACAAGTGCTGGCTGAGTGGCCCCTGGGAGGTCACTGTAGCCTGGCAGGGTTGGATGGGCAGGTGCGTTGGGCCAGTCCTGGTAAGGGGCAGGGAGCACAAATGGGTGGCCAAAGGGCTTCAAAGCTGTGACCTGGTGGTCACAGCTTCCAAAAGCCAACACTGCCATCAGATCACTGTGCCCAGGCCCTGGCTCTTCTTTAATAGTGGAGAGAGCTATCAGCAGCTGTACATTTCCCATCATCCCCTATTCTTAGCAGCCTCTTGGCCCCATTGTTCCCCATTCACCAGTGACCACTCAGGTGGAGAAACAAAGTCTAAAGCTACAGGCAGCTTCAGAGTAGTGGAGGTATCAGTTCTGTGCCTGCACCTCCATTTCTCAGCAATGCACCCCACCTGCCTTCCCCAAGCCTGGCTCCCCTTGCTCCTCAATTTCTCCTGGCTTTGGCTTTCTGGAGCTGATAGCTTGCAGATCTAGGCGTTCCAGCAGCCTTGGGCCATCTCAGGCCTGGGCCCGGCATTGTGCCCCAGAAGCATTAGTAGGAAAGTCAGTGGATCCAAGGCAGTGGCAGGGAAGCCACTGACATCCTGTGCTAAGACTTAGTTGTAGGCCAGGGGCAGCAGCCTGACATGTGAGGAACTCTGGCTAATCCAGCCAGGTGGATGCAGCCTGAGCCTTACTCATTCTTTTTTTTTAATATCTTTGATTGTTAAAGGTCTCACTACACAGCTCAGACTCATAGTGATCCTCCTATTTTCAGTTCCCCCAGCTCTGGGATTTCAAACATGCCCCACTACACCTGGCCTCTGTGGCTGGCTCAGCCCACCCTGGGGATGCGGCTGGCATGGCATGTGGTGGTGGGGGCTCAAACTGCAGCGCCTGCACTTGCCTAAGCTTGCCTAAGCAGGCGCTTCAGTCCGCTGAGCTATCTTGCCGGCCCGTCGTCCCTACCCTTTCTCTTGGGACTGGGCCTTCCCCACTCTGGGCTCCCCGCTGTTTGGAAAGGCAGTGGGGAGAAATTCCAGCCACCATGATGCAGTTGTGCCCTGCATCATGATATATGGGCACAGTGGCTCTGGGGAGGTGATGGCCATGTCTACAGGAACCTTAGTTTCTAACTTGCCAGACAATGCGGTGTCACCCTTGCCTGGCCTTGGGCTCACTCTGATTCTGTCTTCCTGCTAAGAGCAGCATTGGTCACGTAGGCTCATTGATTCATCCATCCACTCACTCCTCTTATATTCAGAGACTTCAGATGACCACGGGGTTGGCTTCTGGACCCCTGTGTCCCTGACTGCATTGGCTAAAGGAACTCGGGCTCTGAGTGGAGGGACTCCATGTGACAAGGACTACAAAAGCTGGAGTCCATGACACGGCCACTGGCCCTGGGGTTATGGAAGAGAAGCTGGCTCCTGAGTACTGTCTGGTTTCACTGTGTCCTCTCACATGATCTTTTCATCCTGTGGGGGAGGGTTGAACTCTAGCCAGACCTGCACCCCAATAAGCACATCCCACCCCTGCCTCGGGCTCCCCTTGCCCCCTACATAGCTCAGTCCTCCCTGTCCAGCACAGCTCACTGCGTCTGGGTGGTTATCTGACTCCCAAATCTTAGAGTCACTCTTGAAAACTGAAGGAAGGCTTAGGGACCTAAGCCTTCCCTGTGAGTCCCGTGGAGGACCAGAACCTGCAGCAATTTCCCTGTGATTCAGTGTGTGGACAGCTTCCCTCCTGCAGTGGCTTCCTGTCACATTTAGTGTCACTTGCATGGCTCAGCATCCTAGGTTAACAGTCAACATATTGGGCATTGTGAGGGGAGTGTGGCAAGATGCGTCTTCTCCCTGGGCCTGCCCAGCATGTGTGGCCCTCTGGTGAGCAGATCGTGGTCCATAGCAGCTGTGACATCCTCCAGCCTCCAGTCACCACTGCACACATCTCTCTCAAGTGCTGGGGCCTTTTCAGAAACTCATCCCATGCAGATACCTCCCACACTTCAGGGCAGCTTCTCTCTCAAGAAGAGAAAAGAAACAGGGCCTCTTAGATTAAACTATCCTGGAGAATCAGATGCAGTGCCAGGCACTTGACCAGCCCCATCGCTGGGATCCCCCAGGGTTCACACTGCCAGCTTGCAGATGGGAAAGCTAAGCCTCTAAGGGCCCAGGGGCCCACTCACCAGCTCTCAGTGGGCAAAGTCACAGTTCAAGTGCAAGGTGCCTGGTTCCCACCCCCCTGCCCAGAGTGGAGACCTTCCTGCTTCCCTTCTGTGGAAAGAAGATGCTTCTGGCTTCAGAGCACCACACATGACTATAAGAGTCTGCGCATGTGCCACAGAGGGATCCAGACCCCAGCCAGCATGTGGCTAGAGACACCCCACAGGCTGCTCTGGAGTTTAGGCTGCCTTCCTGGAAAGGGCAGACCATCTGACCATAGCATTCAAGTGGCTCATTTCCTACAATGATCAGGGCATATGACAGCAGCCCCAGAACCTTCCCTGGAGATGCAGATGACAGGGCGGATGGAGGACCCTGGCGGGACCAGGGTTGGACAGGAACTTGACTTGGTATGGAGACCCAGGGATGTCTACTTTCTTGAGACTTCCTACTGGAGAAAAAGAATGCTTGCTGAAGTGAGCAGTGCCCCTTTTTGGTTCCAGAGAGGTGACATACTGCAGGGCCACTCTCTGCAGAAAGGTTGTTGAGCTTCAGATCTTGCCCTTCTTGCTCTGCATAGGGTGGGGGTGGGGCATCCCTGAGGACTGGAAGCTTCTCTGTCCCCAGTGCTTTTTTATTTTCGAGACAGAGTCTCACTAAGTCACTGAGTTGCAAAGGATGGACTTGAACGTGCAGTCCTCCTGCCTCAGTCTCCCAGAGCACTGGGATCCCGAGCACACGCCAGCTCTTATTTCATTCTTAAAACCATTTCTGGGTCTGAGGAGCAGAAAGAACACAGAGGCTCACACCCCGACTCCACCCTGCATCCAGCATGCATTTGAGGGGCATGACCCTGCTGGAAACCTTGTTCCGAAATACCAGCTTCACCAGTGTCATTTGCTGTGTCCATCAGAGTTCCCAGGAAACCAAATTCAGCCTGTAATTGTTTGCAAAATGAGACTTCGTGAAAGGGCTGTGAATAGAAGTCTGGACAGAGCCAGAGAAGAGACAAAGGCTGGGGCTGCAACTGTACCATCACACGCCCTGATAGGACCCGAGCCTCGCAGCCTGGACGCCTCCTGAGCCCACCGGTTGGGTGGCTTCTGTCCTGAGTTTCCTGGGCAAGAGCTGCAGGCCTCTCTCACAGCATTGATCACCCACTGCGGGTGATCAAACCCCAGGAGAGGGCCGATGCCTCTCCCCAGCCCTGGACTAAGCGGAGTACCTAGCGCTCAGTAGGTGTTCATCAGATTCTGCTGTGTGGATTACCACATCATGACACCACTAATGACAACAAGTGACATGGGGGTGGCGATGCCCTTGGCTGTCAGCACCTGCACACCTGTCCACCTTCACCAACTTTACAAAGAGGCAGGGTTGGACTTGCCAACCTGTGTCAGGGCGACACCTACCGGTTGGCTCAGAACTGCGGGAATTCTAGCCCCGGCCCAAGTTGCTAATGGTGCCCCCTAGCATGGGCGGCATGGTGGTGGTGGTGTGAGGGGGTCCAAAATCCTGGTGAGGCACCTAGAATCTGCATTTCTAGAGAGTCCCAGGGAGAAACTGAGGCTGCACATACGGGCACCCACTGGGGCTGTGCTGATGTTGGTGGAGATTATTGACCATAAATACTCATGGCCGGACACCGCACTCCAGGCACAGGGTTTGGCAGCAGGAATACAGCCTCTGTGTGCTGCTGTGGACCAGCCTGACAGGCACTGTTTGTCGCTGGTGTCAGGGAGATATGGAATATGTCCATCAGATTTGCCCACACATAGGACGTGGGGACTTGAAATCAGAACTGGGGGAAATGCCTGTGTGTTTTGGACTCCACCCAGCCATTCCTGAGCAGTGCAGAGGCAGGAGGCTTGAGTCCACCCAGGGATGTGAGCTCCCAGGCACACTGAAGTCCCCTCATGGCCCCAAAGACCACTGGGTGGAGACTGGGTGCGGGTTCTCAGACCCAGAGCCTCAGCCTACTAGCTCAGCCTGCTCCTCCTGGGCTCACATCAAGGTCAGAAGGTACAAGAAGGCAACTGGGGAAGGTAAATTAAAACACGATCTTCTCAGGGTCCCCTAGGAAGACAGGGCCCTCCCCAATCAAGGCATATGGATGGACAGATGGGCCAGTGTCCCCACATAAGACCTGAGAGAAAGGAGAGGTGCCCAGGCTCCTATGTGAGGCAAAAGAGTTCACAACCAGGCTCTAGTCTTTGCTGGAGGGGAAAGAGTCAACTTTAAAGGTGGGCCTGGGGGGACTCACAGGTGTGGGGCCAGACTCTGTGAGGATGCAGGTGAGCCACAGCACATGTAGGTGACATCAGAGCTCCAGAGTCGGGCCAGCTGTGCACTCTGCCCACACCCACACACACAGGACTATGCAGGTGACAGCTTCCTCACGACCCACCCCCACAGGAGCCACCTTGTCTGCTTTACAGATGGGAGAACTGAAGCTGTACAGACAAGCAGGAGGCAAAGCCAGGTTCAGACCCACACTTCGGGTGCTGGCTCAGGTGCTGCATTGGCAGGGGATGTCACAGTTGCCTCCCAGCCGGGCCACAAGGAAGCCAAGCCAGGCCGTGACACCAAGACTGTCACTCATTTCCTGGTCAGCATGGAAGCTTTGAAAGCTCCCTGGAGGGAGGAGTTAGAGCAGGTCTGAGTCAGGGCAGTTTGAGTGCTGGAACACAGGTGCACTCCCCCGCTGCTGTGTTTCTTGCTCGTGTTGTCTCTGAGGCCAGCAGTTGGCCCCAAGGTGGGGACTCCGCTCCTTCAGCTGATGAACCTCCAGCCTCCAGGGCTCCATCCTCCTTGTACCACACCCTGAGCCAGAGCTGCCTGGCTAGCCCATTCTGGGCATTGGATCCATGGAAACTGTGACCTAAGAAAGGTTTGCTGCTATATTTGGGGACAATTTGTTATATAGCAGTAGATCTCTACCCAGTAACAGATAGGACCAGGAGATGGAAGACTTAATCCATTGATTCTGCTCTGTGCTATAACAAAGAAATACAGTGTGAGCAGTAACACCCCCATGGCTTTGTAGGGCTATGCACTCTGTGAACCGGGAGACAAGGATCTGGGGACTGGACACGCTTGTTTCTGGACCTCTGTGGTGAACAGTGCAAGTGGGGACATCTGTCCCAGCTGGAGGGCTGTTCTGGGCACAACCAGTGCCTCCTTGAGGCTAGATCAGGGTGGGACATGCTGGACCAGAAGGCTGGGTGGTGGGCTGGATGGCTGCGCCCATGAAGGTCACTGGTGAATCCCTGGCCTTGCAGAACCTCAGCACCCCCAGCCTGATACCCCCTAGCAGGCATCCCAAGCCTGGTGTTTCCAGCCTGGTACTCCCTGGCCTGGTCCTCTTTGCTTCATGGTTCCTGGATTCTCTGTTCAGTGCTCTCCACTTGAGCAACCCTCTTGGTTCTCCCCTCCTATGACTCCTGCTTGCTGTGGGGTCCCCATCTGTCTTATGTCCTCCACATGGAGTGCCCCAGTCCCTTTGAGGGGTGAGGGTGCTTTGCTGCCCAGGGCTCCCCTCTTGCCTCAACCCACCGAGGGAGGGAGAAGTTTTTGTCTTGCAGGAAGCTGAGGAGAGAGCGAGGCAGCAGTCTGCAATTAATCCTCTTCATAAAATGTGCCTTGATTTTGAATTGGCCTTGCGGGGAAATGGTTGGACCCTTGTTCAGACCTAATCAGTGCTTTGTAAAGGAAGCAGGCTTCTTCTGGCCTGTGGGGGCTCACTGGGCGGTGCTGGTGCCAGCTGGCCACAGAGCCTGCACCACCCTCTGCTCAACCCTTTGTCCTCCTAGCAGGGAGCTGTTGGCCCCATTCAGATGATTGCAAGTCTCAGAAAAATGGGACTTCAAGAGCTAGCCTCGTCCTCACTTTACCCAGGAACAGAGGCAGTGACACGCTGCCCCCAACCCAGCCTGTCTCTGAGACAAGACGGTAAGAAGGAACATGGTGATCAGAGAAACACATCCTGCCCCCCCTCCTTGGAGTTATCTAGATTTTCAATCATCTTCCCACTGTTCCCTCAAGACCCACAAATAAAAGTCCCTGCAATTTCCAAGCCATATTACTCACTCTTGCTCATAAATCTCTACTTTATCGAGGCTTTGAGAAATTGACATTGGTCATTGTATGCTGGAGGTGGCCGAGGTACTTGGAGACACTCACCCCTGCTCTCTTCAGCTTCTGACACACTTGCTGAGAAGCCCTGGTGGGGGCCCGGGAGCTGAAGTTCACTTGATGAAAGGGAGAAGCTTCCTGGATGTAATTCAATTATGAGCAATTTAAAATATTTTACCATAAAACAAACATCTGTCTTGTGGAGAAAAATACCTATCTGCGTATATTATAAAGAGAGCACACCAGACTTTAGGGATGCTTCTGTGCCATAGCTGCTGCTTTATGCAGTCTGTCCCCAGGTCCTGTGGGGGACAAACATGTCCCTTTTGCCATGTGTGTCTCAATCCCAAAGGACAGGACAAGGGTCGTCATCAGAGCAGCTGTAGTTTTGGAATGGTCCAGAGTGACCAGGTAGAGTATAGAAGTCAGGCCTGCTGGCTCCTGGGCCCCTGTCCTCTCCTCAGCGTGGCCTTTCTATCTTTCTAAGGTGACCTCACAGACCCCTGCATTCACACTTAGGAACAACTAGCTGCCTTCAATGGGTGAGCTCCAGTCTGCACCTTCCAACTTGCAGAGAGTGAAGCTGCTCGCCCAAGGGCTCGGGCCTTTGCTGGCCTTCTGGGACCAGCTTCTGCTCCCACCTCGCCATGGGGCCTGGCCAGACCCAGAAAGTGCTGGACTGAGGGTGGGATGTGGCAGATAGCCTCTGTGTGATAGGCCAGGATTGGAGACACAATGGTGAGGTTCTACTGGGAGAGCTGGAAATCCAGAAAGAACAAGTTGGAACATGGCAGAAGAGTTGGAACTCTGTCACTGTCTGGAACTGCTGGGACGGCCTCAGGCAGGGGCAAGCATCAGCTCTGTTCCTTGCTGTCATGTCTCACAGACAGTGCCAAACCCAGTGCAGAAGTGCTGGTAGGGAGTGGCAGGACCCGCCTTCACTAACATCTATTCATCCTTGTCCCTACAGCCCAGGAGTGGTGTGGCCAGCCCATGCTGCTGGGGAGGGGATGCGCTGGCATCCTTTCAAAGCCACCAGTCTGAAAACTGCACTGACAAGAGACAGCAGGGTCATTGCTGGCAGTACCCTTGCCTCACAGCCCTATCCTCTGACTAGCCCTTGTCCTTATCCTTGCCCATGATAGAAACCTCTCCAGCTAAGGCCACCTCTCACTCCCTGGAAAATGGTTTGCATTAGGGGCATTTAGGGCTTCCATCACTGTTGAGCCCTTTAGATCAAGGAGACAGGCCCAAGGACTAGCACCTGCAGAGTCTGCGGCCCCAAAAGATGTGAAGCCTTAGTTTTCCTGAATTAGGCAAAATTTCTTTGATTTCTTTAGTAATTAACTCCACTTGGAGGCTTCATGGAACTCTGGGCTCAGAGTAAGTAGACCAGCCCCATACGTTAATGGCTTAAAAGTGATAGTCATTTGTTAGTTCATGACCTATGGCCTGACAACCAGGCTGAGCCCAGCCAGGTGCCTCTTCTGCTGGTCTTGCCTAGGTTTATTCACTCATCTGTGGCAAGCTGGTGATCAATGGTTCTGTGCTCTTGTTTGGCAGCTGGCTGCTGGTTGCCTGATGGTCAACTGGAATGAATGGAGATTACTGGAACACGTCACTCATAATCCCAAGCACATCTGCCAGTTGGTATAGTGGCAACTACCTTTCCAAGATCAGAAGGGTGAACATATTCCAAACTTCTAGATGACAATGTATACTAGCATCTCATTTACCTAAGCTGGCCAAATGACCAACGCATAGTGGTCCCATCTGATAGGTCTTTCCGAGGTGCAGTAACGAGATAGGAAAGGCAAAAGAAGCCTTTGTTAACTCCAAAGATATGGAGAGGATCAAGGGCAGATGGGTCAGGTAGATCCTCTGACCTGAGACAAAGAAAGCTGAGGCTTCTATAGACTTTTGCTAGGGGTGGAGTTTGAGAGGGATGTTTGGAAATATCTGAGGAGCTGATTAGGGTCTTCCCTGTGGCAGGGAAAGGTGAAAAGAAATTGTACCTTGGGCTGGGTTGGAGGAGAAGGGGGAAGGTGGTCTCTGGGAAGATAAGCTGTTGTTTTAAGGGCTTCAGCCATTCTAGATGAGCAGCATAATAATTTAGCAATTCATACTAAGGCCAGAGCCTCTCACCATCTCATAGTGGGAGGGGAGCAATCTGCCTGTTTTTGCAATCTGCGGCTGTAGGTGCTCATACGATTTCTGGGGCATTAGTTGCCTCCTCTTCCTTTATCATCTGCTGCAACATTCCTGTTACATCTGCCATAACCCTGACTTCTGGGCTTCTCCCCCTTGAGCAGAGCCTGAACTCCTCTGGGTAGAAATCATGACTCTGCCAGCACATAGCACAGAGCCTGCCGAACGGTTCAGTGAGTGCTCATTAAACAAGTCACTGAATTTGTAAAAATGACATGGCTTCAGGTTAGCCATGTGTCATGAGACTCGGGGTCTAAAGCTCCAAATGGCAGAACAGATTATGGAGCTATTAAGAAACATTCTTAATAAGAATGTTTAAGAAACCACGTACTCCTGGAGAGGGGATCCGTTCAACATTCTGGGATGCCCATTGGGGCCCGTGGAATTTACAAATCACAAGTGAACAGAGCTTTAAGCCCCACTTGGCTCAGAGACCTTTTGTTTGATTTTAGGTATATGACATAAAAAAAAAAAAAGCAACACTTTTTTATATATTTGTTCATGGTCATGATGCAGAGGTAGCTAAAGGAACAGGAGAGAGCAGTGAGGGCCTGCCTTTCTGGGTTGGAGCCATCTTCTGAGTTAAACTTTAACCAAAGTCCTAGATATTCGGGTCTGAATATAATGAGAGAAAATATGAGGTAATCTAGCTCAAACCCAGGAAGTTCTCAGGCAAGTCCCCAGCCGTCTTCAGCAACCCTCACCAGAATTATTGTGTCATTAACTGTGCTATCTACACAAACACACACACACACACACACACACACACACACACACACACACACACCACACCACTCTCCCTGCCTCTACTTTGGATATCATGACAGTTCTACCAAGGACCAGAAAAGATCAAATATTTTACTACCCAACAAAGGGGCCAAGTCAAGCAGCTCATTGGCAAAAGTAAAGCCTCAGACCAGCCCTTCCATGCTGCCCCAGGCCCCAATGCTTAAACCCTCAACACCAAGCCTCCTGGGCTTAGTGAGCTCTTCTCACGGGCCCCTCACACCCCCGTGGCATGTATGTTTGTTTTTAATAAATCTTTGACCTTGCTGATCCTTTGAATGCCCTGCCCAATTCGTTGATCAGAGACACCAAGAGCCGGAATAAGACTCTCAACACGGCAACCGTGGAAACAGTTAAGATCGGATTTCTTAGGAGTTTTCCCAGTGTTCAATATATTACCATTTTTGACTAGAGACAGCATGTTGTACAGTAGGTCTCCAGAACTTCTTCCTCCTGTCTGACTGAAACCAACTATCGTTGACTACTATTCGCCATTCCCCCTCCTACCCCAGCCCCTGGCAACCTCCTTTCTGTTGCTTTCATGGGCTCAAATGGCCTAGGTTCCATATACAAAAGAGATCGTGTAGTGCTTGTCTCCCCGTGTTGGGCTTATTTCACTCATCTCTTCCAAGTTTGTCCACGCTGCCAATGAGTGACAGAACTTCTTTCTTTTTAAAGGCCAAATAGAATCTCACTGTGTGCAATTCCCATTTTCTTTGTCGACTCTCTTATGGATAGGCACCTTAGTGGCTGTCGTTTCCCAGCTATTGTGAATGATGCTGCAGTTAGCACAGATGTCCTTTTGCCTTATCAACAATTTTAATGAGTCCTATGAGTTAAAACTCAGTATCTGATCTTTCTTTAGAGTAAGACAGGCAGCACACTAAAGATGTAGTCATTTTCTCCAAAGTTCTGAATTCAGTGCAGCATTAACAGAACAGAGTCACAATTATGGCTTCTTTTGAGAACCGAGCTCTGGCCCCTCATCTTTGCATAGTGGCCTTCTGGACTTGCAGCTTCTGCCCAGAGCCTGACTGAACGTAGCACACAGTGTCACCTGGAGCAGATGTGAGCTTTTGTCCACATTCACAAGGCGCAAGAGGGAGAAAAGGTCGTCTTCTGATTCCGCCAGTGGCAATACCCGGGGCACCGACACACGGCTTTTGCAAATGGGGACTTGCTGGGGCTTGCAGCACACCAGGGTCGAGGACTGCTGTGCCAGGTTTGAACAGGCCTCGCATGTGCTGCTAAGAAGGAGCACCCAGAGCAGGCCAGTTCTTAGGAAAGGCTGCATTGGGGACCACAGTTCTAGAACTTGCCACCCTCTTTCCGAGCACCTTAAAAATACCGTTGTTCAGTGGATGAAGTCAGTCTGTTAACTGAAAGTAACAATGCTTCTTTTTTCATTGCATAATCATGATGGATAAACACGTATCTACAAAGCCGCAAAACTTTACAAAATACTCCCTGCTGTCAAGGTAGAGACAGGTAGGAAGCACTGATAAGAAACAACGGAGAGGCCCATGCGAAGCGATTATGGCAGCAATCTCCAAAGCGTAGCCCCAACCAGCCACTGCAGCCAAGGCAGTTCCTTACCTGATTCGAAAAATATAAAGTGTGGCCCCTTGGGATTCTTCTGCACACGGGATGTGGGAGCCACTGGCTCTCTGCAGCTGCTTGCTCTGGCCAAGAGCATCACCAGTAGAGGCGTGCATTTGACATAACAACCTCCCTGGGGGGAATAGGGCAGAGGCGGAGCTAGGTGCATGGACTCAGACGGGGCCACTGATGGGTCCGCTTTATGTTTCTATAATGAAACCTGGGTGGGCTGACCATACAGAACAAGGGCATATTTATGCTTAATTTGGGAGGGAGGCTCCAAGTCCTACTACTTAGTGCTAGCTGTGGCAAGGTCTCCACAGCTAATGATGAAAACAAAAGCTCATGTGACAAAAAAAAGAAGCCAGTGAGATAGATTTAGGGTCAGGCTTTTTTATTCTGTCTCTCTCTCTCTCTGTTTCTTTCAATCTCTCTGTTGGAAATTACTGTTGAAGATTAGTATTTCCCTAGCATATCACACCCTCAGTAGCCTTCGGGCCTCCTCTGGACCTCACCTCTTACAGGTCTCACCATCTGCCACATGGCCACCCTGGGAACCAGGCTTCATATGTGAACCTGTAGGGCAGGCCACATCCAAACCACAGCAGAAGGAGATGAAGACAGGGTGAAGGAAGGCAATGGATATGAGTGAAGTTAGGGTGAGCACAGAGCAGGAGACTGTCACCCAGAGACTTGTGATCAAGGGAAGCTCAGAATGGAGATGTGACTCAGGGACCAGAAGCCTCCTTCCCATACCCCATTCTCCCTTAGAAAAATAGAGGTGTTTGAGAAGAGGAGAACCAGCTGCTTTACTGTTGTGCTGTGTAGACTTAAAATACTAGGGACTGAACCCCAGGCCTTCACAGTGAGCTACATTCCCAGGCCTTTCTTTTATTTATTTATCCTTTATTTTGAGAGTGTCCTCTCTCAGTTGCCCAAGATGGGCTTGAACTTGCAACCCTCCTGCACCAACCTGTCAGAGCACTGGGGTCACAGGCATGCACCACCACACACCACAAAGCTCCTATGGATTTCCCTAAAGAACAGGCTACTATCTCACCAGTAGCTGCACAGTGGCCACTTGAGCCCAAGCCCATGGCAGCCCTATGACTGCGATGCCCACAAGACCCTGCCAGGGAGCCAGCACTACGCCTCACACAGCTGCTGGGTCCAGGGGCCAGCACTCAGCTTTTGAGTGGCAGATGGCAAGGTGGAAGGCTTCCTAATCTCTCTCCAAGTCAGTTGCCTTGAATTATTTTTTTCCTCTTAAATGGTCTAAGATGTTGTGTGCCTCTTCCTACAGGGTACACATATCCCAGATACCGCAGTCTCCTATGAGTAAGCAAACGTGGGTACTGGAGAAACTTGGTTGCACAGGGACTGTGGGTGGAGATAGGAGCTACCTTCAACGCTGCTGGAACTCTTTCTGGAGACACATTGATTGAGAGTTTCATTGTTTACTACATTTCAGCTATTAGTTTTAGTGATACAGGACTTCCAAATAACATAAAGGAAATATAACTTCCAACTTTCAGGATGTCAGATATCCTGAGTTCATGTTCCCCCAAACCAAAGAGCAAATTCTAAGGAACAGCAGAAGTTAAGGGAGGGAAAACTTGATTGGGAGAGACAGGAGGGAACTCAAGTGGGTTGCCATGGGTGGACCCCATTTTCCAGGGAAAGTTTCATAGAGCAAAATCATGAGGTGGATACAAATTTATGAGATGGGACTAAACTATGATCAACCAACAGGATTATAGGTGCAGCTGATCAGGTAGTATTGATCCATTGGTGAAACAAATCATGTAGCAAGTGTACATGGAAAGAGCAAGGGCTCATGTGTCATGAGATCCTGGTCACACACACACACACACACACACACAGAGAGAGAGAAAGAGAGAGAGAGAGACAGACAGAGAGACAGACAAAGACAGAGAGATAGACAGAGACAGAGAGACCCCTGGGTGATTGATGTCTATCTGAATTTTTTTGCAGGTAATATCAATTACATTGTTTATCCCTCAGAGAGGTATGTAAGTAATCATTACTCCATCTTTACCTTGAGGCCTGGCCTTCAGTAAATGAGTCTCTAGCCACAGTTGTTATGTGCTCTTATGTTTTGCCTAATTTTTTGGAAGGTTTCTTCCTGTCTGATTGCTTCTATTTGTACTTAATTTAACTGTCTATCATTAATATTGAAAGTAATTTTTAGTATGTCAGACAAGTCTTCTTAACTAAGAGCTGTTTAGTTTAACACTGCCTCATGCTTAAAAAATTACTAAGTCTTAAGGGCCAGCTAAATAGCTCAATGGATTAAAGCGACTGCAAGCAAGTGCAGGGGTCAAGAGTTCCATCCCATTGCCTGCCCTGCCAGTCCTGCTCCCAGGGCACACTGAGATGGCAATTGGGACTGGGCATGGTGGTGCATGCTCATAATCCTAGCTTTTGGGAGGCTGTAAACAGGTAAAACAGACTCTATGAGTCCGATCTAGTAGTGAGATCCTGAACACCCTGTAGGCCCTTCCCTAAAATTAAAAAAGAAAAAATCACCAAGTCTTAGCAGTGACTAACAGAACTTAACTCTATGAATAAGATCTCAGTGTTGTCCTTACTTCAACATAGCATTTTAAAAGGCTTTCTCTGGAAACATTGAGTTTCCAGAGTTAAGCTTTTGGTCCCAAAGTTAAGCTTTTGTTCTCCTGAAATCTGAACAAATTTTACTATTTTTGTGACTACTGAGCTTGTTGCCAACTCCACAAAGACTCCCTAGAGCTGCTCGCAACCCCAGTGCTTTTCTATTCCTCTTTCTAAAACTGTGTCATCCTCAGTTATAATACATCTTGATGAATCTCTAACAGTAATGATAATTAAAATGGAGTCACTTCTGTCAGAACCATAATAAGTGGGACTAGATTATGAAGGGAGAGCCCTTATGCACAATTTACCTGATGAAAGGAACTAGTCCAAGAGATTCAGAAAATCACAACCTTACATACAGAGCCACAGCCTTTCACAAAGCCCACCTACCCAGGACATTGACCCAGCAACTCCTAGGTACTGTGGACTGACATCAGTCTTACTGATCCTCAAAGCCAAGGATTAATTCAAAACAACTTATGTCAGCCTCATTTTGCCTTGGAAGCCCTCTCCTCCTCCCTTTGCCTCCCTGTGTCACATCGACAGTGTGACTCCCACCATGGTTTACTATGGCATGTACATGTACATGCCAGATTTGTAATTCTGAGTCACAAAATCCCAGATGCATTCATTTGTTTATCTTGAGAACTTTTTCTCTCTAGCATTTTGGTTGACAGATTATTATAATTTAAAGATGAGGAAACTGCACTATATAAAAGTTTTAAAACCTTATTTAGGTTTCAACTATTGATAGAGTGAAACTTCAAATGTAGATCATTTGATTGTAAACCACTTGTACAGAATAATTTAGGATTTAATGAATGAGGACTAGAAGACAGATGGATGATAGAAAGAAGAAAGAAA
>PVKA01001592.1:84588-142874 GCA_004027165.1 Ctenomys sociabilis | reverse complement strand
ACACACCACCCCGGCCACACACCACCCCGGCCACATTAGCATCCCTAGCATCTCCTGCTTCCCTGCTGCCTCCCTGCCTCTCACCTTCTCACCTTCACCATGCGTGCATGCCTTCTACCTCAGCTCCCTGCCCTAGCTTTGAGCTCTATATCCTGAATCCTTCTACTCAACCCAACCCTGGGGCCTCCTGCATCCCACCTTTAAAAGGTGTCAGTTCACTCAGCATCAGACAAGATGCTGTCCAAGAGCCCAGTGGACAGCTGCTTCCAAGAGTGGAAGGAGGCAGTGGCCCTAGGGAGATTCTGGACAAGGGCAAGTACGATGCCTACGCTCTGCCTTGTCCTGCAAGAAGGCCGCAGTGGTGCCCAATGGGTTCCCTCATCATCAGCCTTCTTCCTTCAGGTTCTAATCCTAGAAGTCTGCTGGCAAGATACTGCCTATCTCAGACCTTGATCTCCCTTGGAGGGAAAGCCTGACCACCCTTAGCTCTAGACAGACACAAGCAGCAGCTTGAGGCCTACGTGGAAAGGTGAGACAGAATAAGGGGAGAGGGAGGAAAAGGGAGGAAGAACAGTATCCCCTTGAACCCACCAACAGAGGTCAACACAGATGAACCCTCCCCATGACATCTCTGGCCATCACTGCCTCCTCTTCCCATGACCCTCCTGCTGACTGTGTCTCTGTTGTACTGTAGCTGCCTACAGCCTGTGGCCTGTGACCTGCAGCCTGTGGCTCCCTCTTGGGTCTACACCTCCACTTTAAGCCCTGTGGTGATGAATAACTCTGGCTGGAGCCCTGATTGATTGGGTGACAAAGTAGACAAGGTGTGAGGCACCCTTGCGGCTCTCCACAGGGGAAAGGGGAGTCTAGGGAACATTTCAAGCCCTGTTGGTGCTGACTGAGCCCCATGTGGAGTAAAATCTCATGCCTGGAGCCCCGCACACTCCCTGTGCCAGCTGCAATTTTATTGGTGATCTGTGACTTCAAAGCCCTTTCCTTCTGCATAGCCAGGCCAGGCAGACTGCAAGCAAAGGCCTCCCCAGCTCAGGGCACTGGGGAGCTCCCTGGAGCCCTGGACCCAGCTTCCTCTCCAGCCTGCCTTGCTTCAGTCTTTCATATCCACAGAAATCACCCAGTGACCACGGCAGACGGCCAGGAGCTGCCTGTTCAGAAGACTGTCTCCACAGACTTCTATGAGCAGGCTTGTGGGAAGATACTCCTGACCAAGTACCTGTTCACGGTCCCAGTGAGGGCCCCCACTCCCTGCTAGAGAAAGCCCCTGCAGCAGCCGGAGAGCAGGCCAGGGTGTTGCTGGGTGACCATCCCTTGACATCTCTGTGCTTCATCTATCAAAGAGGGTGACAGCAAGGGCCCGCCACTGCCTCACAACAGTTCTTGAGAGGCTTGAAGAGGCCAAGCAGGGGAGAAGAGGTAGCAAAGTCCCAGCAGAAGCTCCTCCCTGCCCGCGCTGCCCGTGCCCTTCTCTGGCAGGCCTGAAGTCTAACGCTGACATTGCCCAGCTGTGTTCTTCCGGGAGAGTAACCAGCGCCTCCATGCTTCGGCTTCCTCATGGGGATCAGTCAGTGCCGTGAAGAACCTGAGGGGCCCTGGGTATCCAGGAAGTGCCAAGGAAATATTTACTACTATTAATATGGCCACACGGAAGCTGCTTCTTGTTTATTCCTTCTACAGGAGTATCGAATGTCTGCCGTGAGCAAGAGGACGTGCTTCCGGTCTTCCCTTCCTTCACTATTTCCTTTTCTCTTTCTCTTTCTGTCTTCTTTTGTTTATGCCTTCTTCCTTCCTTCCTTTCCTCCTCCTCATCATCATCATCTTCTTCTTCTTCTTCTTCTCCTCCGTCTCTGTCTCTGTCTCTGCCTCTGTCTATCTGTCTGTCTGTCTCTCTCTTTGTGTGTGTGTGTATGTGTGTGTGTGTGTCCCCTTCTTTTCCTTCCCCCAGAACACAGACAGGCACGCTGACACACACCCAGCCTAGCCTGGGTAGCCCAGCCTGTGTAGTGCCAGCTCCTGGTCTGCTCTCGGATAAAGTTAGAAAGAGCTGCAACCCACTGTGCTCCTGATGGAGGGGAGCTAAGAGTAACTTGCTAATTAGGCAGTGTAGACGACTCGTGAAGTTTAAGTAAAACCACCGGTAAATATGAACAAAGCGGAGCACATAGCTGTCATAGGCACTGAGGGCTTGATCTCCCCAGGGCTAGGCTCACAGGAGCTCACAGAACACTAGCTAGCTGAGGTCCCTTCTGAACAGCATGCGTCAAGCTGTGCAGTGCATGATGTGCTCACCCCACCGTCCTCTGCTGGCCACACCATAGTGGTCACTTGCAGAATACACTTAGGTAAGACAGCACACAGACTCCTTGACAGCCAGAACTGCATCCTCTCCCTGGTGTTTGTTAACATCTGGCACAGCTCCATGCAAACCCCACAAGACACCAGCCAAAGTGGCTCTGGCCAAGGCTGTCTGGAATCTCTTCCAGGGGAAACGTGAGAGAAGCCAAAGAAGGAAAAACTGCCTCCCACCCTGCCCAGAACCTTGCTGAAGACAGAAACGAACATGGATCGAAAGAGGACAGCAAAGAAATACACACATTTTGAAGTCTGCCCACCTGGAAGTCAAGCCACATTGAAAATCAATAAGGCATCAAGGCCAGGAGCCCAGAGAGTTGACTGGATACCTGCATGGGCCTCATTTAAAGAAGGGAAACCTTTGAAGTTGCAGATGACCAATAAAAATACAGCTGGCATTTATAGCTTCAACCCTCCTGCATTCGCTTTTACCCCCAGTGCTAAAGCTGCAGACAAAGCTGGCCCATGCAGGAATCTGGGTCTAGGACCATGGGGATGAGGACAGTGGTTCCCACTGACCACAGCCAAGAGATTGAAGATTCCCTGTGGGCACATGGACGTCTTCCAGGACAAGCCTGTCTTGGGCTCTGGCCACCAGAGATAATGGCTAAGGTCCCCCAAAATGCAAAGATAAGGGGCTTCAGGAAAGCTCCCGCCCTTGTGGGACATCCTTACTTTATTCAGTATGCTTTCCATCCACTGCCTCAAAAGACCAACCTGCTGGAATGACTCCTTCCCTCAGAAAGATGGAGTAGTTGAAAAAACAAATCCAGCAGGGTGAAGAGACCAGGGTGAAAGGCAGCAAAGGCTGCAGTGAATTAGCTCTGGCCCCTGACCCCCAGCCCAGTGCCTGGGGATACACAGCCCTAAACTGCAGGCACTCTGGAGCTCTTACTTCTTCTATTTACCATTCATAGAAAGTTCCACACCCCGCTCTTCAGTCAGTGACTGTGTAACAGTTTCAGAGAACAGGGTCTCCCTGTCCAGTCATGGAAACAAGTCTTAGAGGCATAAAACATCCAGGAAAAACTGTCTCTAAGTGAATGGAAGATGTTATACTATATAATATATATGAGCAATGTCAGGCCTAATGACCAAACTGAGCTAATGTCAATAAACAGAGAACTATTAGGAAATTCATTCATCATGGTCTTGTTTTTACTCCTATTTGTCAACCAAATTATTTGTTTGACTTGTGGCCTCTTTGGTTTATTATGGTCATTTCTGTCATCAGTGGAGAGGGGCTGCTGCATTCATGTGTAGGTAGGGCCACACAGGGCAGCGCTCTGTGCCTGCCCTTCCTGTCAGCCTCTCCCACAACCAGCCCTCAGCAGCTAAGGACTGTCTTCTGTTAGCAGCGACTCTTCACAACCCAATAGCTCGCTAGGTCCTAATTGATTTGCTAATCACAGCTTCCTGCTTCCAGGAATAAGGGTGGAGACTGACCTCTCGCTCCTAAGAGAATGTCAGTAAGAAGCAACTCCAGGCTGGAAATCCAATGGGAGGAGGACCGCTCTCTGAGGGCACCTGAGTCCTGCTGCCCGCGAGTCTGGTCTTCCTGCTGGCTTCCCTCTCTGTCCTCACACCTCCCTCCTCCATCTACTACGTGCCCCTTGCTTCTCCCACATGTTCCTCGCTCTGCCTGCTCCAAACCCAGGCTCCTCCAGGAAGCCTCCTCCTGTCCTGGAAAGACTTGTCTTGGCCCTAGCTTCCCACCTCTAAATCCAAGCCCCTATATCTGCTCTAAAGTTGCCACATACACCAGACTGTGCCCTTCCCATGGTATGGTATGCAGTGTGTGCTCTTTTGAAGACTGGTGGCCTTGCGGGCCTGACCCCTGTGCACACCAGCTTCTTGGCCATTTCCCACCAACGCACACGAACGTTCTCATGCAGTGCCTCACCGGCTGAGCACAGGTTTCCCTGCCCCACACCCAGGGCTACTCCTGTTTAGGGCTCTGCCCAGAAGCAAGCAGAGAAGCACAGTCACCTTGGTCAGGCACAGCAGCCTTCTCCACTTTCATCTCCTACACTGAACTAATTTCTGGGATTTCTACCTCCTCTAAGTCTATACTTCCTGCGTTGAGAAATAAATGTGAAATGATTTCTCCATTACAAGTGACGGATCGTGGTAGGTTTCTGAGAGGCAGGCAGGAGATCAGGCCTCAAAGAAGCATCCTTTGCTACTTGGAAGAGAAAAGGGGAAGGGGCTTGTGGGGAGTGGAACTGAGGACTGGATTTCCCCAGAGTTGCTCTGAGCACTGTCTGTCCTGAGCAGCGGCTATTCTGTGGATTCTGACACATCTAAAAAAAAATAAAAAATAGGAACCTGGAAAAAGCAGTTGGAATCTCCTACCTTCTGTAAAAAGCTACTGTGCACTCTGTGCCTTTGTACTTGGGCGTTTAGAAACAGTCAAGCCATCTTGGAAAAATCAGAAAGCAGATGCGCCCGTAATTGAACTTGGCAAGGGCAATAGAAGCCTCGTTATGGGTGTGACAGGCACTCACACCTCAACTAAGGGTGGGGGCACGTTTCTCTGCACAGCTGTCTGGGAAAAGATTCTTCAAGAAAGAAGATTGAGGTGCGCCAAGACCCTTCCAGGAGCTGAGGCCCAGGACGCCCACCGAACTTCGCTAGGCATCAGAGACGCACATCCGGGGGACACCCTGCACCAGGGCCACCTCTGGGGAACCGCTGGCTACCCAGCCACCGGGCCCACCTCAGAGTGGACCAGTGGAGCACAGCCCAAGGCCAGGCTGTTCTGACAGCCTCAACTTGGTGCTGAATTTTACTATCCGCCATTTACCATTCTGACGGGGAAAACAAATTTAAAACACCTGGAAATTTATGTCTCTGATGGGTTGAGTTGCACTGCTCCCTTATATTAAATAATCCAGGCTGCGCACTTCAAAGGCTGCCGGGCTCCAGGAGGCCACGGGGTTAGGGCCTTTGTCAGCCCCACCTGCACCTGTGCAGACTCTGCTCGGCTGGAGCGCCCGGAGCCCAGGGTCGCTCAGACCAGCCTCTCCGTGCTTCTGAGGCTCTGTGTCCCCTCCTCCTCCCCACAGTCCCTCTGCACACTCTCACCTGGGCAGATGCCCTGCTGCCGTGAGCGTGCGCTTGGCTTCCAGAAGCTGGGGTTTTCCTTCTCCCCATGGTGCTCACTGATGCCACAGCATGGAAATGTGACATCCTTACCTGTGTTATCAGGACATTAGTGGCAGGTGGCCTGCCTCCTCCTGCTCACACGCTGCCCTCTGTGTACCCTGCCCACCAGACTTACTCAGGCCCTAGAACCTGGCAGTTCAAGAGGGTGCTCCTGTGAGTTTAGTTGCCTTTCCTGGAATCAGAAAAGGTAGAAGAAACTCAGAATTTGAAAAGTCCCGAAGTGTAATGTGTCTCTTCAGAAGAGGGCACTGAAGGTAAAGCAGCAGTAGTGTATGTGCCAAAGTAGGGGCAGTTGGTGTGGATCAGGGTACAGTTCTCAGCCACGGAAACGCTCGGCTGAGCTACCCTCAGCCAACCCACTGCTCCACCCAGAGCCCCACGATGCAGACTCTCTTGGACCCTCCCCACCACCTCCATGATGTCCTCACAGGCGAGATCTGCCCGTGTGTGTGGTCAGCCCTCCTCCCAAGCCCAGGGCACCCTTGGAAACGAGGACATAATTTGTTCTGCCCATAGGCCCATGAGAGAATACAGCCCCCACGCTGCTCGCCTGGGCCACAGAGTGGGAAGGACACCGAGAAACAGCCTCCTGCAATGGTTAGAAGAATCCTGCGTTAATTCCTTATGGACAGCAAATGGCACGTGTTGGAGCTTGAAGAAACCTCTGAGGAATCTGTGGTTGGAGTCCTACCTGCAGGCAGGAAAGGGCTCACCAGGCTGCTCCCTCTGCATGAGAGCCCCAAAGGCAGAGCTGAACAAGAAGAGGCCCCCGGCCTGTTCTGCTGAACAAGAGCTACTTCCAGTTCACCAGACTTTCTGTAAAGGTGCACACCTCACAGGCCCGGGAAGCTTTCTTTCCTTAAGCCATGGTAGTAGTGTTTTTCCCTTAGGACGTGCTCATCTCTGCTGTGTTTCCATGGTGTGACTGCGCAAGCCCTTGAGATAGATGGGCAAGACAGGGGACTGATGTCTCTGTTTTACAGACTTGGCCCGTAGCACAAGTTAGCATCAGGGTGGAGCTGTACTGTAAGCCATTCTCCTCAATATCTGCCATGGCTGTCAAAGAGTTATCTCTCCAGGTACAGTGAAGCTTATGCCATTTGCTTGCTCAAATTTTTTATTGTTACTCAAAGGCCTATGCTGTGCTCTCAATCATAGTGATAAAAAGCATGACATGAGGTTATGTTTAAAGTACGATCCCAACTTCGAAGAGATGCATGTATATCAAAATGCCACAGCATAAAATAACAAAGGTAAAAATATATCAAAATATTAACCACACATGGTGAGAAGGCGGTTGACTTTCACTGTCTTCTTTTTACCTTGCTGTGTGTTTTAAGACCTTTAAAATGAGCACATGCTAAAACCTTGAATTTTAAAACAAGATATTTTAAAGGGCGACTTTTAGCTCAGCACACTGCAAGAGCAAGCTTCAGCGTGGTCCCATCTGGATCCCTGTGAATTCTGCAGTGGCACTGATCCAGTTGGAAAGGGCAATTACTGGGGAGAGCTTGTAGTTTGGCGCTCTAACCGAAGCCCTCAGCTCATGGCTGCTGGCCCTTGCGATGGCCGTTTTCTCAGGGATCATTCCAATTATGGTCTTCTCCGTGGCTTACGGCACCAGCCCCCTGACTGCAGACGAGGGGCATCTGTGGCACAGCTGGAGCAGCGGGGCTGGAAAATCCATCACTGCCCAACAACTGTGCAGCTGATGGCCCATCAATCAGAAGCACAAGCGCTTGTTCCGTTTATAAAACACGTACACTGGATTGCAAATCTGCAAATGCAATAAGCAGCCAAGCACCTTGGCTCTGCCAAAAGGGTGTCACCTGGCACTTTTGCCTGTGACAATCACAGCCTGGCACCGGAGCCACACACTCCCATTGCAAGAGCCTGAGAAGACCCCTGACCCCATACCCACCGGCCCCAAAGCTTCTACAGCGTACAGAGACCTTACGTATTTGCATTACACTCAAGTCTGGCTTTGAGATTTTTTACTGACCCTGATAATTGTCATGTTGTAACTGTGAGAAGCCATCAGTGCTTGGAGAATTTCTTCGAGATCTAAAATGGCCTGCCTGCCTGCTTCCTCCCCTCCTTCTAAAATCCAAACAATAAATGCAAAATGTGTCTTCTGCAGATTGTGATCAGGTGAAGACCAAACCCGTGGAATTTGAAGTCTCACCCACTGATGACTAATTGCTGTGGAGAGCGTCATATCCCCAGCAGACACCCTGCACCGCACGGGATGAATGCGTGGCACAGGGCCTCACAGCGCAGCCCGCCCACTGACCCGGGTCTGCGGTCTCCTGCACCCCTCACTTGCGGGCTAAAGGTTCTCACCAGCTCTGGAGAACGTGGACAGTCGCCAGCTTCGGGCCCCCTCTGAAATCACACAGCCAACATCCCTGGTCCCTGCAAAGGCCACTTAATATGTTCCTCGATGATGCACGATAGTGAACAAAACACCTCATGATTTATAGATGACCTCATTTGACCCTAAGAATGCTGTGAGACAAGCCTGATCCTCACCAGAGAAGATGAGGAAGATGGAAGGGCACACAGGGACAAGAGCACTGTGTGAGCGCCCATCACCGGCGCAGTCCACGCTGAGCCCAGCGACCGTCAGACGTGAAGTCATTTACGCCTAGGACAACCTTGAAAAATTCTGCACGTGTGTATTATTAGGCCTCTTTCACCTCTAAGGGATTGAACCCCCCAAAAGGAAAAAAGCCAAGCGTGGTGGTGCAGCCTTATCCTCTCAGCACTCTGGGAGGTGGAGGCAGGAGGGTCATAAATTCAAGAGGAGCCTAGACAACGTCATGGGCTTCTGCTGCAATTTTCTTTTTGGATTTTTTACAGAAAGGTCTACAGGGTGTTGAGGGTCTCGCTACTAGACTGGACTCGTAGTGATCTGCCTGTTTACAGCCTCCCAAGAGCTGGGATTATAGGCGTGTACCGCTATGCCTAGTCTCAACTGCCATCTCAGCATGCCCCAGGGGTGGGGCTGGCATGGCAGGACCAGGAATTGAACCCCAGGCCCCTGTACCTGCTTGCAGGTGCTTTAATCCGCTGAGCTATTTGGCCGGTCCTCGTCACGGGATTCTGAATGGAAACACAGAGTAAGACAGGGCTGGAGATGGAGTGCAGAGTCAAGGCCTTGGGTTCAGTCCTCAGCATCATGCAAAAAGGAAAAAGAAAGAAAAAGTGTTAGAGGGCGCAAGACACGCCAACTTCACATGACAGTGATGGGGGCGAATGTGCAAGGTGATTGATTGCAAATCTCCGGAACTTCCAAACTATGGTGTGATCCTTAAATTGACATATAATAATCATAAATACTTATGGATACACAGGCATACAGCACGGTGATCAAAGTCGTGTGATTACATCAAAGTACGCCAGGGTGAGCCTTGAGTCATGTGGGTTGGTTGGTTGATTTCTCTTCTGGAAGAGAAGGCCGGACCAGGAATATCTCATACTGGCCTGGCCCGCAGTCCAAACTCACTCCAGGGACTAATTTCCCTATGACCCACCTCAGCCCAACTCAGCACCAAGGCTGGGACTCAGGTGCCAGGGTCACCCTTACATGCACCACAGACAGTTCTAGGCCACCTCCTCCTGGTCCTGCCTACCCAGGCTCTGCTCCCTGCAGAGAGGATGGATCTTTCCTGAAATCCCAGCATCCACACCTGCACTGGTTTGGGGGGAGAAGCTGAGCTGGTCTGCCAGTGTCTTTAGCAGGCTTCACCTCAGTGGGCAAGGAGCTCACGCCACTGGCTGGGCAGATGGGAATGCTGCACGGCTCCTCCTGTTCTGAGGAACCTAGCCGTTAGGCTACACCACCATCAGAGATGCCGGGTAGAAGCTGATGGCCCGACCCCATCGTGCCTGGGGATAAACTATGAAGCAGCAGGGCTCGCAGTGTGCAGCAAGCACGGCTGGGTTAACGGAGCCGAGACATAATCATCATGTAAGCTGTGGCTGAGCATTCACATGTACCAAGTGGAAGAATGGCTGAGCTTTCCATGTGGCTCCAAAGGGCCACAGGGAAGAAGCCACAGGAAGACAAACTTCAGGTTGTAAAAGGAAGAACAAAACTGTGCGGAGATTAAAGAAATACAAGGCTGTGTCGGGGGTTAGGGGGTTCCTCCTCTCTGGATGTGTTTTTCATACACGATGTTGTAGATAAAATCTTGGGATGCAAGAGTGGAGAGGGAGCCTGGGAGAGGCTTAATGTCGCTCCCAACAGTGAGGCTCCTGGGATTCTGCTTTCACGATTCAGCCCCGTACCTCGCTTCTTCCCTCCTGTAAACCAAGCACTTGCTGATATTTTCCAGCAGTTCTTGGGGACTGCCATGTCCCAGAACTCCCAGAAGGATGGGAACATGAGGACTTCTTTTTTTATGTGTCTTCCCACGAAGATTTAAGACTGTAGTCCAGAACTTGGCATCAACATGGAGTTGGGGCTTTGCTGTTGGAGGCCCTCCTGTACCCCCAAACATGCCGCGGCATGGCATCCAATGCAAGATGAACACATTATGAGGCCAGAGCTCTGTGCTGAGGAAACGCCTCTGCACACCTGAAGCTAGTTAGGCAGTCTACCGACCACAGCGTGGCCCTTACAGGACCTTGGGCCCTCAAAGGGGGCCCTCCGCAGGCCAAAAGCTACACTCAGACCCTAAAAACAGAGCATGGGTTGAGGCTTCTCTGCCTCTGAAAGGAGGTGGAAAAAGAGCCTAGACTACTTCTCTACATTCTGGTTTAGCTAGAGAAGTTGGTGAAATATTGCTCTATCAAGCCCACGGCCCAGCCAACCCAGACACAGGATCCAGAACCCCTGCAAACCTGCTCAGCAGGAGGGTAAATGCAAAAGAGGAGGGAGAGACTGGCAAGGAGCAAAACACCCTTCAAGATGAGCCTGCAAATGAAGGTCCCAGAACATTCGAGGAAAACTAAAGCTTGCTACAACAACCTGAGAGGTCAGCTGGGAAATGAAGTTACTCCACAGAACATTTCAAAA
The DNA here is from genome assembly GCA_004027165.1 of Ctenomys sociabilis. NCBI lineage: Eukaryota > Metazoa > Chordata > Mammalia > Rodentia > Ctenomyidae > Ctenomys > Ctenomys sociabilis. The sequence continues at coordinate 132,316 of PVKA01001592.1, read as the reverse complement.
ACAGAGAAATCTGAAAGCAAGTCTAAAATAAGTATGTTTAGGGCTGGCAAGATAGCTCAGCGGTCTAGAGCGCCTCTCAGGGACCGCGGTTCGAGCCCCAGCACCATGTGCCATGCCAGCCCCTCCCCGCAGGGCCTGCTGAGCTCACCCCCCACCCCCGCGAAAAAAGAATCCGTGATGTGTAGCGAGACACTGTAGTAAATAAAGGAATTTTAAAAAAATAAAAAATAAAAAAATAAAATAAGTATGTTTAAGCAAAGGAAATAATAAGTAATAAATGAAGTAATAATAACATTTTTTTCAGTTATGTGACAGAAAATAAATTGGGAAAACAAAGACATAAAAATAAAGACAACTGAAGACCTTGGATATAAAATATATAGTTACTGAAAGGAAAATTTCATAGAAGAGCTTGTATATGAGATACAGTTTAAGAGAAAGGGCAGAAGCAAGAGGATCGTAGGTTTGAGCCCAGCCTGAGCACCTCACTGAGACGCTATCTCAAGATAAAATCACAAGGGATCCAATGTGCTCAGTGGGGGAGTGCGCCTCCTGTGCCCAAGGCCCTGGGCTCAGCTCCTAGTACTGGGAGGGGGGACAGGAACAAAGAAGGAGCGACACTGGCTCCAGTTCCAGGGTGGTGCAGGGTGGTACCCAGGGCAGTGCTGGTGCTGTGGCTCTGCACCCCAAAGGCTCACCCCCAGCCCCAGCCCACAGTTCCCGGTGCAGACTCTCAGAGCCGGGGCAGCTCTTTGCGACATTTGCAAGGAACCGTAAATCTAGAACTTCAGGCACCAAGCTCAACCCCAATGGCCACAGAAATGGACTCTCAGAAGGTAGTAGGGTCTTTGCCTCCCATCGCCCATTGCTGGTTTCCTTGTTTTTTTAATTTTAAATTTTTCCCACCGTTTGTCACTCTGGAAAAAAAAAATGGAGAAATGTGGCTTTCACATGTTTGAGGTGGAGAGCAAACTCCTGATGGAAAAAAATAAAATCCCCTACCTGGAGCCCCAAGCATGCGTCAAAATTTCCACAGAACTTTTCCACAGAAGTCAAGTTGCAAGATCTCCATTAGCAACTTGAGAGGCAAAATTAAGTCGTAATATTGTGGCAAATAGCTGCCGCCATTCCGAATGCTCCTCCGGGCTCCTCGGCTGGATCACAAACCAATGCAGAAACAAATTTAATTACCTGTCAGAAACTAAATAAAAGGTTTATTTCATCTAATACTCCCAGTGTGCGGGACAGCTATGAAAACAAGTCTGACGCTCAATCGATTTGCTGTTTACAGAGGCCCAGCGAGGCAGCGAGGCTCTCCAGAAGGGTACTTGAAGCTTTTGCAGGTTTCAATGTTGTTTAATGCATTTGCCAACTGCTTCTCCGGCCTGGGCTCAACTCAGAGCCACTGTCAGCCCCAAGATGTCACGTGCGCCGTAGCCGCTCCTTTCAGATGTGTGAGACTGACCCTAACAGCGCTCGCTTCCCTGCTTTCTGTGAAGGGTCGGGACGGAAGCTCCTCTCACCTCGGCGCTGCCGCTACCTCCGCCCTCAGCACCAGCTCTCAGTGGAAATGACATTTGGGCACCAGAAGCCTTGGCAGACAAGACCAAGTTCGAGTCCTAAGCCTCAGTTTCCCCCATTCCCGCTGGAGAGATGAGTCCCGCGCTAATTGCTACTCACACGGTGATCTCATCGCGGAGGCAACTTCCATCCTCACTACCCTGGAAGTAGCACCACGAGCTGCCCTCCGAGGACAGAGCTGCGGCAGGGCTGCTGTGAGCTGGGCTGGAGTCGCAAGCCCCCCGCAGCGCCCGCCCGGAACCTGCCCCGGCCGGCCTCTCCTCCGGGGCTTAGCAAAGAGCACACAGTCAGCCCACAGGCCACCCTGGCTTCCGGAGATACTGAAAGGGCAAAAAAGCTGCAGCCGGTTGGTTGGAAGCAAAAGGAAAATAGTGACTGGGAGGAGAAATTCAACGTTTAAAAATCTTGTCTTTTGTACTAATTTATCGAATCTGTCTTGTTAAGGTGTCTTGAAACTGTCTGATTGACATTTGTAGTTCAATAAAATAAAATAAAATTTTAAAAAATCTTGTCTTCGTTGGTCCTAAAGTCAGCGGGGCTGGCTGTCAGAGCTGGGATTCTGGGCTGCGCTGTAACCCGGATGTGTCTTACCTTCTCTGAGCCTCCGTTTCCTTATTTTTTAAAGCTGATTCTGAAAAAGTAAATCACTTTTTAAAATGAAAATCACTATACGCACAATTCTTACTCCACTGCAGTTTCTGCCACTTTTCACCCAGGAAGATTTCAGCAGGTGAAGAGGCTTGTCTAAGCTGGCCCTGTGCTCAGGATATCACACAAAGGGTAGCCAGGGACTGTAGGGTCAGCTCAGCGGTTCCCGTCCTGTCAGCCCTAGCTCTTGGGGCTGTCACTTGAACATCCTGGGCACCGGTGGGGCTGATTGCAGCAGGCTCCTCCATCTTCCCCCCAACCCTGATCCCCAGGCACTGTCCCCACCCCCCACAGAGCCTGCAGGACCAGAGGGGTCTCACTCTCCTCACCCAAACCCCAGTCCCAGGCAGGCCTCAGCCAGGGTGTGACACAGTTAGACAGTGCCCGGAGTCTGTGGTTCAGTCACTCCTGCTGGCCCTCCTGAGATTGTTGAGGCCACGAGGAGCTCTACCCATCCCCACCTCCTTGTCCTCACAGACCAGCCTGAAGGGACATCCTAGGGCCACAAGAGATCTCCATCCTCACCTAGCCAAGCACAGCTAGCCCCAGCCGAGGACGGAGAAGACCTGGCCTTTAGCGGCCCTCCGGCCCCCTTTTCTAGGAGCAAGGCCAAGAAGGAGATGCTGTGCATCTTTAAGGACCCAGAGATCAGGGAGATGTGCGTTTTACATTTCTCTACTGGCTGCTGTTTTCTTAAGCAGTGCTAATAAAATCCTAACCCACTGCTCAGCCCCAGTACTCATCAAGGATTAGCTGCCCTCGGGCTGCACCAGTTTGTTTGTATGATAAGTAAGGGCTGGGTTTGCAGCCTCCTGCTCCTTGCAGGCTTCTTGGGGGGTAAAGGGGTAGAGCCACCGGCCCTGCAGCCCCCAGCTGGGGGAGCCATGGCCAGCACAGCCTTCGCCTGCAGCCAGCCCTGTTGGACATTAACAAACCACTACAAGCACCTACCATGCACCCTCAGAATCCTGGTTTAATTATTAGGGGGAAGAGCACAGTTGCCCGCCCCCCAGATCTGCAGGCCCCCAGAGCCCGTGCAAACATTGTTCACCGCTTATTATTGCCGCAGGCCCCTGGGCACTGCGTTGCAGGGACCTCATTTCAATATTTACCACTCAGATCACTTAAGGGCTGTCAGCTTTAATAACATTTTATCAATTGGATACTTATATTATTCACGGCTTCATAAAAATAACAAGACCTGCCTTGGCATTTCAATCATACCCGGGCTAATTTCAGTGACTGCTCGGGGATTTCATTTTTATTAACATTTAGATCCGCCGTGACTGATTCCCCGCCTGTACAGAGCGGGAAGAGGCCACGTAGGCAGCCTGTGGACAGTGGTCGCGGGGCTGGTCTGTCTGCTGCCCCTGCCTAAACTCGGCCACAGTGTTGCAGAAGCCCAAGGTCACCTCTGCTGTGAGGTCCTCCCCCACTGCCCGGAGCCTCTCCTTGGTCAGAGCCTAGGCTGTGTGTGTGTGTGTGTGTGTGTGTGTGTGTGTGTGTGTGCGCGCGCCAGTGGTGCCCTGGCCCTCCCCACCAGACCCCAGTGCCCTCTTCTCCCTCAGGTGCCAGAGCTCTGGTCTTTCTCAAAGCTGCCTTTTGCTATCTGAGGTAAAACTTTCAGCCTTCTTCCTGCAACCATCCTGAGATGCTTTTCCTGGGAGGAGACATCTCCAGTCATGGTCCTGGCCTCACCCCTGGGCCCTTCTGTGGACTTTTCCTGCGCTCAAACTAAATCCACACTCTTCACCCAGGCCTTGGTTCTGCTCCCAACTCATGGCCCACCCCACAGCCTCCCCTAGCTGCACCCAGAGCCTTTGTGGTGCCCTCCCAGAGTTCCTTGCTCTGCATAGTCTGAGCTTATCTTGACTGCAGCCTCACTGAGGAGAGCGCTTTTCCTGCATTCTCTCACACACTGGCTTTTCCTTCTTGTCTTTCTGTTTTGATTCCTCCTTAGGGCAATCACAACCTGCCATTTTCCAAATATTTCTGTTAATTTGATTTGCTCTGTGAATTCAGAGACTGTAACTGGCACATAGTACTTGCTTAATTAAAAAAAAAAAAAGGTTGAATGAGTGATCTGTACCAGCCCCTCGTTCTTCCTCCTTCAAGCAGTCTCCTATACTCAACCATCTTTCTCTCAGGTCATTGCAAATACAGAAATAAAGGGACCCAGGCTCATGCACCCATTCACATCACTGACAATGCCAGGCTGGTGCCCCCAGTCCACAGATAGCATGTAGGGGCCCTAGGGATGAGGGATCAGGTAGAGTCCTCTATGCATTTTCTGGCAAGTTCCTCAGTCTTGGTGTCAATCTGTTCATCTGCAACTAGGCTTAGTAACACCTTCATGGGGACATTGTGAGAATCAAAGGGTTACTATAGGTCTGATGCTCCCAATAGGGCAGTGGTATTGTGAATTCCGGGCTCTCTATGGCCTACAGAGCTGGTTGCTCCTCCTCCCCTCCCCCAATGCCTTGTGAAGCTGGTTGTCATTTCCTGTTGAGCCAAGAAAGGGTTCCAATGAAGAGAAGACCACACGGATTCCCTGCCCTTGCTGTGAAGGCCAAGGGATGAGGAACGAGGGGTGGAGCCAAGTGAGCCCTCCGCAGAACCGCAGGCAGACCCGGACACTGGGAGAATCAGCTCCTACAGAAGCTGCTTCTCAAGGGGAGCCGGGGAGATGGCTCAGTGGAATAAGTACTTCCCTGGCAAGTGCAAGGGCCTAAGTTCAATCCCCGGTTCTGCCAAAAAATAAATAAAGAAATAAACAGAAGCTGCTTCTCATGCCTGCCTGCTCGGCAAAGGCACGCTCTACGGTCTCTGGAGAAAGCCCAAGTCCCTTGCAAAAGGAAAGTTTCTCACTCACCACTGCTCCCAGGAAAGGCTGCCATCTCCTCAAGCTCTGTGGGGCAATGGGTTCCACAGACACTGGCTTTTCTGGTCACTGCAGGAGGCCGGGAAGAGCCTGGCCTCCCGACCTCTTGGCTCGTGTCTTTGGAACAGAGAAGACACTCCAGGACTGCCAGATTCTATCTGTGCCCTTACGTGGCTCTGATTCTGTGACATATGGTGGCTGTGGCTCAACCTTCTATGTTGATTACAGAGACATAAAACGCCTTCTTGGCACTTGGCCACAGGTGTTGGGCTCCAGCTCGCTGGCCTGGGTGATGGGCACCCATGTGCAGAAGATCTACCCCTGTGACCTGGGCTCTGTCTCCCCAGCCGTTCCGAATGGTGGGAGAAACCGCCTGACAGAGCCTCCCCCAAACAGGTAGTGTCTTTTGTTATAGGTGGAGGTGTTGATCCTTCTCTAATCAACAGCTTAATTAAGTCTGCTGAGAGGAGCCATTTTTACCTTGTAACCTAATATTTATAGACACCTCTCTCCCAAGCCCTTCTCTGGAGGTGTTAACAACTTGAGAGCTAAATCAAATAAAAATTATAAAAGTCATTTCTTCACTCTACAGAACTCGCCGGCTGGCCAGCGCAGACTGAACTCTCCACACTGAGCAGTTTTGTTCACGCCGGAGAGCCTGGCATGGGGTTTGGCACACGGTTAGTGCTCTGGAAGCCTCTATTGAATTTAGAAAGGGCAGTGTCCATTCGGTGGCCTTCCCTGGCAGGGACCCCAGTGGCATTGTGGTGAAGACACTGGTTTAGAAATCACATCCGAGGATTCCCCCACTCAGCTCTAAGACCTCGGGAAAGTCACTAACCTCTCCTCCTCAGCTTTTTTTTGTTTATTTGTTTCATGATTTTTATTCTTTTCACTATATGTATGTCTCTTCCAAAGGGTTAGGATTTCAGATAAAATACACATGCACTTAATCTGCATGGAAATGTACAGCTGTGAACATACATGTCTAGCATGTTAAAGGAAGATTTTAACCATCTCCAACAATGACTTATGCCCTCTTCACCTTCTTTTTTTTTTTTTTTTTTTGGCGGAACCAGGGATTGAACTGACTCTTACACTTGCCAGGGAAGCACTTATTCTACTAAGCCACCTCCCCGGCCCCACTGAGCCATCTTCCCGGCCCCTCTTCACTTTCTACTTTCTTGACAGCAAACTATAATTTTTCGGAGGGAAGAAAGACTAAGGCCCGCCCCAGCTTCTACCCCTACAAAATGGGCCAACAGTTCCACCTTCGAGCCTGTCCTGCCACCTTTGGCACAGGAAGCATGGTCACGCCTGGCACCGAGAGCAGAGTAGCGGGAGCGCGACAGGGCAGCCTCAGTCTTCTGCTCCTAAGGCCTTCTGGAGCGGTGTCTGTCCCCAGCCTGCTCCATTTCCCTGGGAGTGTAATGAATAGGCGCCCTCACCGGGGGAGTGGAGATTCAAACTGCAGTGAGATGCCACTTTGGATCTACCAGGCCAGCTGTGATAGAGAAAGCTGGAAAATCACAGTGCTGATGAGGGTGCTGTGAAACAGGAGCCCTCACATATTGCTGGTGGATATGCTCAGTGGTACAGCCACTTGTGGGAATCGGTTTCATAGTTCCTCAAAAGAGTCAAACATAGAGGTGCAAGCCACAATGCCAGCCACTTGGGAGGCTGAAGCAGGAGAATCACGAGCTAGCCCAGGAATCTCTGTGAGACTTTGTTTCAAAATGAAAAATAAAAAGGTTCAGTGGCAGTACTGAAAAATAAAATTAGCTAAACATAGTCCCATATATCTGGCAATTCTAGGTATGTGTCTTAGTCTGTTCAGGCTGCAGTGACAATAATATTTTAGACTGAACAATTATTTACGGATAATAGAAATGTATGGCTCACAGGTCTGGGCCTGGAAAATCCACCATCCAAGAGCTGAAGATTCCCTGTGTAGCCAGGGCCCCTACAAGCCCTCAGAGGCTGCGAGAGTGAGGAGTCCCTGAAGCCTTTTCCTAGGTGACATGGGAATTGGGTGGACCTGTTGGAGCCCTCTGACAGATCCTTCCAATTCCCATTGGAGCCCGGCCAAGGGTCCACCTGTCACAAAGCTGCCCTGCTGGTCTCGACACTGACTGACACCTCCAACATGAAAGGGGCAGCAAGAAGTCCCTGATTCCACCTGCTCTGCTTTCCCTCCTGCCCCAGATGTGGGCACCACTTGCACAAAGGCTGTGGGTGAAGTCAGAAGCCTCAGTCAGCTGAGTCAAGAGAAAAGAGCGGATGGCCTGCCAGACAGCTCAGTGGATTAAAATGCCTGTGTGGGCAGACTCAGGGCCCTGGGCCCTATACCAAATAAATTGAAGAAGAGGAAGGAGGAGGAGGAGGAGGAAGAGGGAGAGGAAGAAGAAGAAGAAGAAGAAGAAGAAGAAGAAGAAGAAGAAGAAGAAGAAGAAGAAGAAGAGCGGACATCAAGAAGGATCCCCTAGGACCTCTTTCTCTCTTTTTTAATGGATTTGGTACAGTCTCCCTACATAGCTTGGACTCACAGTGCTGCTCCTGCCCCCTCAGCCCTTGGCTTGGATTACAGGCGTGCACCACCATGCCCCAACTCAGTGCCTGGCTGAGCATGTGGTGCCAGGGATTGAACCCCAGCCCCTGTGCTTGCCTAAGCAGGCGTTTAGTCCACTGAACTATGTCACCAGCCCTCAAGACCTCTTTAGAGTAGAAGGCAGATCTCTTCTGAACTGGCAAGGTTCAACTGGTCCCTGTGTCAGCCTTCTTTTCCATATTACTCCAATCACTGTTTCTAGTGTGTTCTTTTTTCTTTCTGTTTTTTTTTTTTTTTTTTTTTTTTCTGGTGGAACCAGGGATTGAATTTATGCCCTTAAACTCTTCAGGGAAGGGTTTATTCCACTGAGCCATCTCCAGGGGCGGCCAGTCTTTCTGTCTTTATTAGCATATGTTTGCATTCCGCGATCACCACATTCACCACAGGCCCCCTGGTGCTGTTTACTCCTCCCTCCCCCTCACGTCTCATTCCCAGACCCCTTCCCATCTCCACGAATCTGTTTCCCTCCTTCCTATCATTATCTCCTATTTTTCTCCTTAAATTATTTGTAATTTGGGTTTCTCACATGAAAGGAACTGTGTGATGTTTAGCCTTCTGAGTCTGCTTTATTCTACATAGAACTATGGTTGCAAGGTGCCCCTCCTGGGCCACAGACGGCTCGGAGTCACGCCCTCCATGGCTGCGCAGTACTCCTCTGTGTGCACACACCGCAGTTTCCTTACCCATTCCTCTGCTGAGTGGCCTGCAGGCTGCTTCCAAGATCCAGGTGGCGCATGCTTGTAATCCCAGCACTCGGGAGGCTGAGGCAGGAGGATTGTTGTGAGTTCGAGACCAGCCTGAGCTACAAAGTGAGCTTAAAGCCAGCCTGAACTGCATAGCGAGACCCTGTCTCAAAAAAAGACAACACAAGGGTGTATGTATCACTGTAACACGATGTCTTCCACTCTTTGGGAAAGATACAGTCCCCAGAAGAGGCACAGTGGGATCAAATGCAATCTCTTAGTTTTAGTTTTCTAAAGAATATTCGTACTGATTTCCATAGTGGTTTCCCTAGTTCACATTCCTACAGAGGAGCATAACTCCTTTTCCCCCACAACCTCAACAGCGTTTATTGTTTTTTTTAATTTTTGCCAAATTATTTCTTCTTAAGGTGGAAAGTGACCTTAAAGTCACTGTTGCGTCCCTGTGAAATCCAGGGTCTGACATAACATTTTGCCAAACTGCCCTCCAGCCTCCACCTGAGCTCCCACAGTAATTGTGACCCTTTGCCATATTCCTTTTTATGTTTACAAATGTCTAACTTTTAGAAACTACTTACTTAGACAAGGCAAGCCTGCCCACCTGTGAGGCCGTCGCTGGCCTCATTCCTTCTCATGGGGCTGTCTGGAAGCACACTGGTCCATGCATCTTCTCCTTGCTGCCTCTTCAGCACCTCACTCCTATTGCATGCTCAACACTTACTCAAGAGTCTCCCCTTTTTTATCTTGTATATGACACTTGCTGCTCTAAAACTCTGATTTGCTCTTACTTCTTGTCTTACAACTTAGTTTTTAGAGAAGAAAAAAATCATATTCTGCATATCTTCTGAGATGCCTTGGAATGTCTCTTTCATTTTGTTGGAATGAAATACCTGATACCAACAAGTGAAAGGAGCATAGTTTTATTTTAGCTCATGGTTTGTAGAGGGTTCAACCCACACACACAGGTTAGCATCACACAGGAACATCTAGAATGGCATGGTCTATCTCCTCCTCCCACCTATACACTCCTCTTTGGATGGCAAAGCACAGACAGTGGGGATGAGAGCTAGGCCAGCTGTATCAGCTATGTTAAGGCCAGGGAAGTCAACTGTCTTAGTTACTTTCATTTTGTTGGAGTGAAATACCTGATACCAACAAGTGAAAGGAGCATAGTTTTATTTTAGCTCATGGTTTGTAGAGGGTTCAACCCATAGATGTCTGCCCCAAGGCAGGATGGCATGGCAGAGGGCATTGTGGAGGAGAAACAGTTTATAGCAGAGCAGGCAAAAGGCATTGAAGCAGCAGGCAGAAGGAAAAACGAAGCAAGCCTCCCTTTCCCTTTTCTGCATCTAGGCTACAAGAGTTTTGAGTGGTACCACCCACGGCCAGGGTGGACCTTCCCATTATTCATGACATCACACACTGTAGATCCAACCATTTCCAAAAAGTCTCATCTATGAGAACATGAGGCTTTGGGGCACTTCTAGATACAAGCCATGACATGAAGTGGACAGAAGAACATTGTGATGGGCATGGGAACGAAGAGCAGCAGCCCGGGGAGATAGCCTTCAGTGCAGGTCTCCCCACGGACACAGAAAGCAGTCACACAGAAATAAGCAATACCCCAGAACCAGGCATCCCATGACTCCAGAGTTGGGGCAAGTGGCACCTGGAATAGAAAGCCTTCCTCACTCTCCTCAGCTCCTTTATGTCTAGTCTTTTCAACTCAGCACTCATCTAGATGTTAGGATTCTAGGGCAAATCCTGACTGCCTCCAGTAAGGAGTTTCATGATTGGTTACCAATGTGACTCCAAGTGCAGGAAGGAAGGGTAGTGACATGAATATTGAGTAGTTTTGTGCTAGCAACAGAAACCTGGAGACAGGGTCAGAATGGAAAGAGCGCTCATGATATGTAGCTGTTAAGAAGCTGGGCGTAGGAGGCCAGGGTGATGGCTCAGTAGAATAAGCACTTGCGTAGAAAGTGCAAGGGCCTGAGTTCAACTCCCAGTTCTGAAAAAAAAAAAAAAGTTGGGTGCAGTGATACATAATCATAAACCACAGTTCAAGAAGCAGAAGCACAAGTATCATGAATTTGAAGCCACCCTGAGCTACATAGTGAATTCAAGGCCAGCCTGGGCTCCAGAGAGAGAGAGAGAAAGAGAGAGAGAGAGAGAGAGAGAAGAGGGAGAGAGAGCTGTTGAGTCCCAAGTTTGGGCTGGAGCTGCCTCTGCCCTTCCTGTCCAATGACTGGACCAAAAGGCCAACTGCAACACAGCATATCTGAGCCCCTAGGGAGCATGGGGTGAAAGACTGCCAAGGCTGAAGACCAGGTGCGACCCAGCCACCGTCTCCAGGCCAGCAGGCTCTGGCCATATAAGCCCTTCAAGTTGTGCTGTGCCTCACTTTCCTCGGCTTAGATGGTAAAGTTATCCAATCAGGAAACATTCTGCAGAAGCACTTTTTATAGCAAACCAAAGGAGAAATCCATATGTTTCAGGTCTTCAAGCCCAGCAGAATTCAGGGTTGGGCAGTGGGATAAGGTGATGAAATGAGGATGGAAATAGTTAATAGAAGAGACTGATTTCTATAATAAATACCTGGCAAATCGTGTGGAGTGCCATTGTGCCCATTTAAAAGGCTCCTATTGCTACTTGGAAAGTTATCCTGTGTGTGAATCCTGTCAGAAAAACTGGCAAGGCTTTGTCCCAGCGATTCTCTTGTAAAGAATCTACAAGGCACAGGAAAGTCGGGGGAGGCCAGCAGGACGAAGCGCAGCAAGGACGAGGCTGTCTTGAAGTATTTGGAGCCTGTCAAGACATTTGAGTAGAATTTTATGCAAATTTAATCAGCTTCAAAATCAAATCACAATTATTTAACCCATTATCCCTGGTCCAGAGTAATGTCAGGCCCATTATTCTCACCAACCCCTCACTCTGTGGAGAGGAGGACAAAACAGGAATGTTTACTTTCATTGTTATGTACCCTGCTGCAAACCCCACCTTCAGTCGCTAGCTAAGTGCTCACAGCACCTTTAACTAAAGAAACTAATTGCAAGCCACTTTCAATATCGCTTGTTTTTTAATTTAATGCCCTCAGAGAGATATAATTGGGCTGGAGGGAAGAATTTTCACTGAAGTCATGAATTTGCTATATAAATACAAACAAGAAAGAAAGCTAATACAGTAAGGGAATATGGGATTAATTTTGAAATTGTCTGATTAGTGGATTGCTGCCCATCAATAATTGCCTTATATTTTCCCAAGGCCCCCACTTTATTGGAGTTTGGCACCACATCTGCCCACAGTCTGTCAGTCAGCCCGTGCAGCTGGGAGGGCCTGGAGATAGCGCAGTCGGAAGCCCGCTGGGGCGCCTTGTTAGACAAAGCAATATATCCCAGTCCTGAAAACGCTCCCATTTTAACTCGGCTGCTAACATCTTTACACTCAATCCTCCTGCACCGGAACCGGCCTCCATGGGCCTGGGCCTGATGTGTTTTTTTTTTTTTAAAAAAAAAGGAAAACGTCACAGTTGTTTACATGTATTTTACAGGTCTTGGCGTCGCTAGAGTCTGAGGGCAGAAACACCTTCCCCCGCGCAGAGGCTCGGTTGCCCAGTAATGCTGTTAAAATGAGCTCAGCCACAGCTGGAATTTCTAAAGCGACATTAGCGTCGCAGGGGACGCTGAAACATACTTCATACATTTAAAAATTAAGAAAGATGATCAGAAGCATACGAACAAGTGTGCAGATGGCGGGTCTAAGTTAATGCTTAAAATCTGGAATGTTCCTTAAGCTCTGAGAACGTATCCTGCCGCTTCTCTCAAGGCCGGGCACGCTTAAGTCCCTAAAAACCTCTGATCAGAGAAAAGAGAGAAGGTTCTGTTGAATGAACTCACCATAAACATCTTTGCAAGCCACACACATGCATGCACACACACACATACACACACACACAAAGTTGCGGCCCAGCTAATGATATGTTTATGCATGTCCATTTCCAGAAATATTTATGTATATCTTGCCAGCAATCAGTCAAAATATACAAAAATGGATTTGCATGCAAAGATGTTTCACTCGGAAGACAAAACATAATGGGGTAAAGATGCCCAGCTCGTGCTCTTTCTGGTGAGTTATCAACTACTGTTTGCCTTGCCAGTTTGGCAAACGGAGCGTTTATTTTCCATGGGGACTTTGTTCTTGTGAGGTAGCAAAGACCATGACCTGGGAACAAGGTTCCTGTGCAGGAGAATGGGTTTGGTAGCTCCTGAAGGGCCGTCTTCTCCCAGAGGCCACATCCCCTCGCTGCCCACGGCATTCTTCCTTCTGCACTGCAGACACCTGTGTGTGATTCTCTGCCGCACCAGCAGCCCCAGGGCACAGGGGTCAAGGCCAATAGGACACAGCTGGAGTCAAGCAGCGCCAACCCGCTCTGCAGAGAGGCTCCCAGCCACTCTTAGCTGGGACAGAGATCGCGGAAGCCCACCCTCAGCCGTCCCTTTGCTCCTCACTGGGCTCTGCAGTTGGAATTTGCTGTGCCCCCGTGTCAGCTCAAATGACTAGAGAGCATTCTAAGGGTCACTGAGCGTCAGTGCCTAGACACCTAAACAGCCCAGGTGGGTGTGTCAGTGTCCTGAGCATGCACCACAAGAGCCTTAGCAATGAGCAGGTGGGGCCAGCCTCAAAATGCGCCTCCAGCCAGTGGGAAAGGAATGCTTCCGCCTCAGAGTTGGAGTGAGAACTATAAGCTAGGAGGAAGGGAGCTGGGGAGATGGCTCAGTAGAGTAAGCACTTGCCTGACAAGTGCAAGGGCCTGAGTTCAATCCCTAGTTCCACCAAAAAAAAGTGTACAAGCTATGAGGAAGGCACAGACACTCTCAAAGCTCTAGCCTAAGGCATTCCACGAAAGCACAGGGCCATTTTACTGTTACTCATTCTGCCAACCTGCTCATGACTGTTCCTAACAGCACCAGGAGGCAGCTGTGCTGCTTACTTTGCTTAGGAGGAACTGAGGCGAGATATGTGCAGTCCCTTCCCCAGGGGCAAGGCTCATGGGCCCAGGATAGCTGTGTGTCTTCTGCACATCTGTCTTTTCCAAGCTGCCACCCCTCTGGTGTCCCCGAGACACTGAACCACTTTGGGCTCCAGCTTGGAGGAGACCACAGTTTCCTTTCTTCACGAGTGAAAGTCCACATAGGCCAAGCAGCGACCTGCGAAGTCCTTCTCTACAGTGTGCTCCTGCTTCCTCCCAGGCTGATCTGCTGGCCTCCTGGGCAGGCAGGGCTCAGGTTCCTGGGTTCTTGCTCAGCCCTCGCCTACAGCCCTTCCCCTCTTCCCTCCCTTGGCCCAGGTGGGCCTTCCTGTAATGGCCCAGCGCTGATTTCCTGCCCTGTCTGCAATCACGCCAGCACAGCTCACCTTCTCTTCTCTGAGGCTTGTGGTTGTTCGATGTGGCTCGGCGAAGGCCAGCCTCGCCGCCTTTCCCACTGGTGGGAAGCTTGCTAGGGCTAAGCACCCGGCAGGGCAGATGCGCAAGCAATGGGCCCATTTATATCACTTGTTCTTCCATTCCCAGTGCTGGAATGATGCTTCGTACGTAAGAGGCACTCAAATAATATTTGTTGAGTGAACAAATTAGTGTGGATAAACCAACAAGGTCCAGGATAATATGATACTATTGTCCTCATTGTCACGTGCACAGTAATTCTAATGAAGTCTTTTTCTTTTTTCTTTTTGCAAAAATTGAACAGAAACCCAGTTGTGGGAAAAAATAATAGATCTCCCCAAAAGAAAAACACTAAGACTGACATCAGAGGTTGTAGAAAGAACTCCTAGCTCCTTTAATAAAGCAAATCCTGGCCCCTGCGCGGTTGGGAGAGCACATCAAGGGGCCTGGCGAGGCCCCCTCCCCTCCTCACAGGGTAACCGTTGCTGCCCCTGGCTCATTTCTGCAGCAGAGCTCAGCCTGGGGCGTTTAAAGTGGACTACTGCAAGTGTCCTTCAGGGACACTGAAGGACAGGCTCAGTCTACATCGAGTATTGTCCCAGGCATTGTGCAGGGCCACAGAGAAGAGACCAAAGGCCCTGGGTCAGCCTCCAGCAAGGACCCATCTCATTCCCGTTGCAAGAGGGCCCCTTTGGGAAGAGAGGGCCTGGTCTGAGAGGAGAAGGAGGACACAGAAGCAGAGCTGAGAGCGTGTTGTCTCCGCAGCTACCGATACCAATGTCCCTCACCAGCAATGCAAGACAGACACGGGAATATGTGTCTTGTGAGTAAATACTGGGGTTGGAGAAATTGGGAGTCTTTTGAAACACCTTGGGTCTCCCTCTATCAGAATCGTTTCTCTCGCTAGGACCTACAAAAGACTGCGTGAGGTTACCCACAAGCACATGCACTGGCTTTTAAGTAATATCCTTTGATTTCCCCAAGATTCTCACACAGAAATGAAAGTGGAAGGAAAACACAGTTCCTCCCTAACCATTAAGGCCAAAACCTTGCTAGCAGTGTAACTGATGATGTGATAAGCAGATGCCCAAGCTGTACAGAATGCAAAGCGGAAATTCCACGGTAACGCTGCACGCAAAGAGCGAGGCAACTGACTGTACATCAGGAGCAGCTTCTACTCATCTACTCCAAAAGGAAGAATCTGTAGCATAGAAGGAGGGCAGATTTGGCAGGGCTTGCTGGGAGCTCACAAGGAGGTACGAGCGGAGAGAATTCCTGAAAGGGATCCTAACTTAATCAATCACTTGAAGCACAAGGCAAAAGCTGCCTTCAGAGATAGATCAAAGGGTTGCATTGGCCCAGGAGTGCACGCACCGTATCAATCTCTGGCCCTGGCCATGCAAGCTCCAGGCTCACCTCAAAAGCTGTGCCCACAGCGGCCTTGCAGACACACAGAAATGGCCTGCAACACACTACCAGGCCAGGCCAGGGCGGGGGGCCATGGGGCTATGGGTCAAGACTGATGGGAAATTCCCTCAGATTGATTTTCCTACCCATTCCATTCCTTAGGAGCATAGCTTAAATTCATCCTCAAATGGATAGATTAATGAGGCCTCAGCTAAGAGCTGGAAAAGGACCTGAGGAGAGAAAGAAAGGCCACAGCTTGCTTGGGCCACAGACAGGAGACCTGTCACCTTGGCCTGTGGCTCCATGAACGTGGCTCTTAGTAAGAGGCCTTTCCTGTCTCCCAGATCATCTATCTCTGCAGAAAAAAAGCAGTTATATCAATAGCCTTTTGCTAAGCACAAAAGTGACAGACTATATAGTGTGCGAGCTGCCTGTCTTATTCTTCTTACCTTATTTTATATACATGTACATAAAATAAGGTAAGAAGAATATATATATATATATATATTACTTTATATCTTTTTATATAATTTTTCTTTATTTATCGGATACAGGGTCTCACTACACAGTTTACATTCATAGTGATCCTCCTGTCTCAGCCTCCCCAGTGCTGGGATTACAGACATGCACCCCCCCCCCCAGGTTCGGGGCCAGCAGGGTATGTGGTCCAACCTGAGTCCTTGCCTTTGCCAGCTCCATAAACATTTTTAATAAAACATTAAATATTAAAATAACTATAATATTTTATAATATTATTTTAAATATGAAAACAATGAGATTCTTTTTATTAACTCTAAAAATAATAGTTTTTCTTGATTTGTCAGTATTATACATCTATTAATTTCTTGTTTCCTATGATAAGCTGTGTCTCTTTTGTGTCTCTTTACCTCCTCTCTCCCATTTTCTTTTTATAATTATGCCATCATTTTTGTTAAATCAATAGAATTCACATTTTATATGACAGAGTTAATATTTTTGCAAACATAAAATTAATGCATTTTGGTTTTCCTCAAATAATAATAAACCAGGCATAAGTTCACCAAGAAGATAAGTACAAGGATGTTCCTAGCAGAATTATTCACAGTAGCTTTTTACTAAAACCCACCCAAATGCCCCCAGCAGTAGATGCAGTGCAGTATGTGCATGCAATCAAGAACTCTTCGTACAATAGTACATGAACTACTATTGCATGCAACATGCATAAATCTTAAAAACAATGTTGAATAAAAGAAAGCAGACACATCATAACAGAGATATCATTTATAACACACACAGACTACTAATCTAAAAGTTAAAATTGATATTAAATATTAAGTTCATAGTAATTCAGTTGGATGCTTTTGGGGAAGTTTAATAACTGAAAGAGGCAAGAGAGAGGCTTCTGAATGCTGGCAAGGCCCTGTTTCTCGAGGTGGGGCCTTCTGTGGGTGCACTCAGACATTCACAATGTGATTTTAGAATGCATCCCTTGCAAGTTTTGGGTTTTTTTCTGGTTTTCCCCATCCATAGAAAAGATATTCATGTCTCTCTTCCTAAGTGATATCTTCTGAATTCCCAGCTTTTAAAGATTTTGCTTCACTTGAAACACTTGTGTCTTTATTCCTTTTCCTTCCAACTTTTATTACTTTATTCAATTTTCATAATATATTGGTTTATAGTATTTACATTCTTTTTTGTAATCAAAAACTCCACATTTGTTTTAGTTTATTTCTGAAATTAAATAGATTCAATGCTTACCACCAGATTTATTATGCTGTAGTTTTCCCAGTTTCTCATAAGCAATTAAAATCCGTGCTCTTATTCATCAAAAAGACTTTATGAAACAGGACCCCCTCCACTGTATTCTTGTATATTCAAAACTATTGGTTTTTGTGTTATAGCATTGGGATGATAGTCTGGCTGGGTATAAAATACCTGAATCATACTTTCTCAACAAAATGTTCTGTTGTCTTTTGACCAGTTTCACTTTTGTCCAATAAGCCCCATATATTATCCTTCCATAACTGACTCATTTTTATTTGCCTATTTTCCCAATGGATTCTTTGGAGGTCAGTGATTTTATGAGGATATATTTCAAGTCGATCATTCTGTCTCAGTACTTCCTAGCTGTTCCTTTTCCTCATGAAGATGCATGCCTTCCTTTTATTTCAGGAAAGCTCATTGCATTCTATCTTTAAATAATGTTTAAAGATATTTGTTCTGCTCGTCATTCAATGTCGCCATCTTTGAAGATTCTACATTGACCTCTTTGGCTTACCTTCTCTAACTGTCATTTCTTTTCTAAACCATTCTACTCATCGGTTGCTTTCATTTTATTTTGCTACCTTTTCTCATTTCTGTCATGTATGCTAAATGAATAATGCATACTAGGGCAAAGGCTTTCTAAAAGATACAAGCATAGATAGTTTTAAGAGTATCAATTTAGAGCATTTTAAATTTCTACTTGTTTTTTCAATTGTTCTGCTAGAAAATGCACTTCAGGATGATGTGGCATGGAACTCTATTTCCTGCACAGCTTTGATAGTCATGTTCCACTTGCGTTGGTGAAGCTTCTATCAAGAAAGGTAAGCACCCCATAGGGCTCTATGTCTTTTCTTCTCTCACATACATTTATGTTAGCATTGGCTTTCTTCACTTCAGTCAAGGTGGTTGGTCCTTTGAAGAATGGTAAGGCCTCATTGGGGTCATTCAGTGACTAGCATAGTGGCTGGCAGTGCCACTCCTATGGTCACCTGCAGCATGGCCTTTTTCTCCTAGCTCATACTCTGGTCTTACCCAGAAAACAATTTGGTGAGCATCACAGGGCATGAAATCAATGGTCTGATTACAGTATTTGGTATAAAATTTAAACCCTCTGGCTGGCTAGTTTGCAATGGCCTTACCCAAGGTAAACCTTGGAGGGCTTGCCTGTGATATTGGAGCAGAGAGACTACTCTAGCCACTAACACTGCACTAACAGGAGGTCCTGCTCTTCTGCTACTTCTGTCCAGGGGCAAGGATGAAAATGGAAGAAGCAAGCATCTGACAAGTCTGATGACGACAGGGTGCTAGGTAACTTTCCATCACGGCGACAACATGCATGAGGAGAACAGCTTGGAGGAGGAAGGTTCATTTGGGCTCATAGTTTTAAAGATTTCAACAAACTGATGGTCCGTCTGCCCACCGTCTTAGGCCTAGGATCATGCAGAACATGATGGAGAAAATCAGTTCTTCTCATGGTGACTGGGAAGCAGACTGAAGGGGAGAGCCAGAGAGGAGGGGCCTAGGAACAAACACACACTGCCAAGCCCTTTTCATTAGGACCCAGCTCCTGATAGACCCACTGACCTATGAACTCAGCAGGGTATTCATCAACTTGAGAAGGCCAGTGCTGTCAGGATCCAACTATTTCTCAAAAGACCGCTAGTTAGCAACCAAGCCTTCAGTGCAATGGACCTTCTTGAAGACATTTTGGATCTCAACTGTAACAACATAGCTTTGATCTTCTTGACTAACACTGTTTTGCAACATGTTCAATAAGATGTTGAGCTCTGAAAAAAAGAAAAAAAAGACTGAAGCAAAGCATTAGAAGCTGAGAATTTTGCCAGTGTTGCCATGTTGTAAATTCATTGTAGAGTGGGAGTAGGAAGAAAGATATATTTTGTTTCTAAATCTCATTTATAATCCATAACCTTGTCAGAATACATAACCTTTACAGGAGAGTCTTGTGAAAGCATGCAGGAGAAAATTTATGACCAGCTCTGACTCTTATTTATCTTGTCTACATATCCATTAATCCAAGAATATCAGCATTAAAATGATGTAGCAATGTATTACAAGTTGTTCTTTCTGAATTCCCACCAGTCTCAGTGAGGACCTTGGAAAATATTCATTCACCCATGCCTTCATGTACCTCTATATGATTTTGACAAAGAAGAAGTGAGAAATTGCTAGTTTCAGGGCTCAGAGTGAAGGTTTTGAAATTTTATTCAAATTGATGTGGAGGAAACATCTTCATTAACCTTCGCCAAGTGAGCCTAAACTCTGATTTGGGCACATGCCTCTGCAGCACAGTTAGGGCTCCACTTGCTGCTCAGTTATTCTTCACTACACAATTATTAGATTAATATTGTGTTAATAAGACCGTGGTATAGATTCCACTGTAGTAATACACAGAGCAACACTTACAGTTTTTAAGGCTCCTCTGCTTACTATTTCTCTGTCCACACTTTTCTCTTGCCGTTACTTTTCACAAAGTACTTTAAACCATATTCCGAAAAATGGAACATCTTCCTCTGTGCAGGTGCAGGATAAAATGTTCCCAAAACATATACTAGAACATAATATCCTGAACTTTACAGGACCAATTTTATTTAATTAGGGAAAATTCCTCCCTTTCATGTTGATGTGCTTGTTCTATAATATCAAACCCATAATTATAAACATGTTCCCTTTAAACCATTAAGTGAATTACTAACTTATCTCTGTCACATATCAAAGTCTGTCTACCTGTCTGACCTTTAGAGATGTTTCAAGATGCCTTAGAAAACTGAAATTCAGCATGATCATACTTTATAGCAAATGCACAATTTCTAATTTTATGTTGTTATTTTTAAAAGTCTTTACTTTGAGTTATAACAAGAAGTTCATGACAAAACATTAAGGGTAATTAATATTTAACAATTCGGTAAGTCTCAAAATAATTTTGTGGGCAAAATTACCAGAAATTGAGAGGCTAAGTGGATCTAAAGACTAGAAAATAAAATCTTTTGTAAATTGTGTGAATTCCAATTCAAGGGTTTTGAAAAATTGAAATAATTTTGATTATCACTACATAATTTTGCCAGATAACCAGAAAAGATTTCCAAGACTTTATGAAAAATTTATTTTGATTGATTAATTTATGTAAATGCTCTCTACTTTTATTACTATAAAAACTAAATAGAATTGATACTAAACTTCAATCTGAAAATAAATTATATTTATATATTCAACTGTGAATATTTGAACAAATTGGAAATGTCACCAGGATCACTGAGTAATCATATTATAATCATTTATAATTTAATTGTTAAAATGTATAACATTTATTTATTTGACCTGTATACTACTAATAATTGCAATAACTTAATCAGAAGAATCAAAGTGAACATTTTGGAGATTTATAGATACAAGAAATCAGAAAAATTAAATGTTAGGTATGATTTTTGTTGCAGAGAAATATGATAAGGTAACCATTAACATCTTTTGAACATAACAGTTTCGTATTGGGAGAAAAATTACGTGGAAGAAGTGGAAAAGCCAGAGGAACACAAGGAAAGCAGAAGGTGCCCATGAGCGTTCACTCAACTCGGTGCGCTTGCGCATGCTGGTGCGCGCTGATCCTCAGCCCTGAATGGGTAAATTCAGAGTAACTCAGACCATTTCAGGGGCTCTTGAGGGAAACTACATTGGTCCCAGGTCTAGAATGAAGAAACGGTGGAGAAAAAGTGTTAATAATGCAGATGAGCTTAAAAATGTGTCCTGTCCCGAGCTGTTTTATTGTGAATAGGAAAAATGAAAACAAGAAAGAAAAAAAACACATTCTCCCAGTTTTCAAACCTTTTTTTTTTTTTTTGGTGGAAGGGAAGGATCTACGGGGTGTTCAGGGTCTCATTACTAGATCAGACTCGTAACGGTCCATCTGTTACAGCCTCCCAAGACTTAGGATTACAGGTGCGCGCCACCACGCCCAGTCTCAGCGCACCCCAGGGGCGGGGCCGGCTGGGCAGCCGGGGATCGAACCCACTGCCCCTGTGCCTGCTTGCAGGTGCTTTAATCCGAGCTATTTGGCCGGCCTCCCAAAACTCTTAACCCATTTCAGCAAAGAAGTCGCACGGGCTGTCGTGACAATGAGCTACGGTAGCGCTGCCTCTTTCATTTCACTCCTGAACGTAAAATAAAAAGTTCCAGGCCTCATTGCTGTGGGAAATACACTAGGCCAGCCTGTTGCTTCAGCTTTCTCAGCAGCGCATGCTGCAGGACTTAAGCGTGTGATGCCACCTGAGGTCATCTCCTTCTGCTTCTCAAAACTAAATTTGTGGCAGGAACCTTCTGCCATCGGCTATCCACTCTCTTGCTGATACGCACGAAGGTTTTGGGCCTGACACATTTGCCGGGCTAAAGGGCTGCAGCGAGTCCTCCTGGCGGCTTTCTGTACGTCTCAGCTTGAGTCCCACAGCGTTTGCTTTTGTTTTCATCAGTCTGAATGGCCTCTGCTTTCTTTTTGTGTGTGTGTGTGTGTGTGTGTGTGTGTGTTTTCGTCCAAAGTCTCACCAGATAGATTAGACTTGCAGTGACCCTCCTGTTCAGCCTCCCAAGAGCTGGGATTACAGGCGTGCACACCACGCCCAGTCACCCTCTCAGTGAGCCCCGGGAGGAGGGTTGGGAGGAGCCGGAGCTGAATGCCGGGGATGCCGAGGATCGAACGCTGGCCTCTGCATCTGCCTAAGGAGGCGCTTTAACTCGCTGTTATTTGGCCAGCCTTGCTTTCTAATTTAAGTGTATATAAAATTACTGAATTATTAGGGTTTTTTTTTTTTTTTTTTTTTTTTTTAGAGCAGAATATATTATTGGGGGTAGCTTCTGTCCAAAAGACAGAAGGGGTATTAGGGTTTGTTTGTTTGCTCATTTATTTTTAACTTTATGTATTTGATACCAGGTCTCACTATGCAGCTTGGCCTCATAGTGATCTTATTTTCAGCCTCCCCAGTGCTGTGGTTACAGGCATGTGTCACAACACCCGGGCTGGGAGGCCAGCTCAGCAGGCCCCGGGCGGTGGCCGGCGTGGCATGTGGGGCCAGGGATGGAACTTGAACTTGCCAGGCAAGTGCTTAGAACGCTGAGCTATCTCTCCATCTCCTAGACTGTGTATTTATACTATTCACTCATTCGGATTAAAGGAAACCAGTTTTCTTTTCTTTATTTCCTGAGAAGTCTAGGTTGAAGTTTACTTTTGTTTGTTTTTATCTCTCCCTCAGATGTTTCGGCTTTCATTGAGTTCCCCTATTGTCTTCCAGTTTTCTGTTTCACTTTCTGCTCAATGTGGCAATCTCTTCCTTCCTTTATGCTCGTTTCAGCAGCTGCTGTTTGCCTGCCCCTTTGAGTAGAAGCTGGGGTCGCTGAGGCACTTGGGGAGAAAGACTTGCAAACTGCTCCTCTCAGTAAACCTGCTGGTCCTAAATGGCTTTGATACAACAACGGTAGAAGAAGCAAAACAAAGCTGCAGCTTTGGGCCTGGGGATCTGGCAGAATCTTTCAGCAACTTCTCAGGCGAGGGCGGGAACTAGAGATCAGCGTCCAGCATGAGGAGGGGCCCCAGTACACATTTCTGACTTCCAGCAAGGACTGAAAGAGGAACCCCATAGACATCTGGGAACACGGGAAACAGGAAACAGAACAGCGCGCAGAAGGAGCAAAGCGCAGCTTTAAACGTGCTCATCCCGGACTGGGTCTACGCAGCCCATCCCGACTCTACTTCTGCTAAATAGCAGCGAATGTTCTTTGGAAAAAGAACATTCTTATTCTTGAGCATGCTTATGAGCATGATTTTAAAGAATTATAGAAAAAAATCATATTTATGGAAGACAAGGAAGAGTTTAAATCCAATTACAGAACTCTTTGAAAAAGAGCATATCTGTGCCCACACTGCCAAATAAAATAAGCAGTAGGATAAAAATAAAATTATATATATATATATATATATATATATATAATTTTATTGAGAAAAAATTGCAATGAGACAGCTTCAAAACAGGTTGTAGGAGAGTTACAACAATTAATACATTGCATATTGTTATCTTTGTAGTAGTCATTCATAGCACAGGATGCAGACATGATATTCTGTCCAAACACTAAAAAAAAAATTTTTTTTTTTTTTTTTTTTGCAGAACGGGGATTGAACTCAGGCCCTTGTGCTTACAGGGGAGCACTTATTCTACTGAGCCATCTCCCCAGCCCCTATATATTTTTTTCACATTAGCCAGAGTTGTAAGCTATATCTTCAGTTTTCATTTATAGTGTGGCATTCCATCAAGGAATTACCAGATAGGCCAAGAGATAGGATCAAGTGACCCAAACCGAGAAGTAAAACACACTTGAGAGCACCCTCAGAGATGATAGAGACTGGAGTGACCAGGCATAAAGCTAATATAACTATGATTAATTAAGAACTCGAGGTAATAAGAATGAAAAGAAGAAATCAAATACATTTGTGAACCAAAACGAACTAAAATCAATAACACATTAAAAATTCAGTCTGACCAGACAAGATTAAACCCTCGGTCATTTGAAGGCATCCAGAGTGAAACAGAGGTGGAGAAAGCGTGATCTCATGAACACACACAACATTACAATTATCCAGCTGCACATTCTCAACACATGCAGCATTTAAGTTGCTCGTCGAACACGAATACATGAGCCAAAGCGGCAAAGAATTAAAGTAGCATCAGATTTGTTTTCACCAAAAGAAATATAAAGAAGAAGACCAAACCTTCAAGTTGAATATGATAGGAAGAAATCCAAAATAACAGATGAACAGTGGGCTTCAAAAGCAAGAGCTTAGGGAGTCGATTTTATCAGAAGGTAGTGTGATTAAGGGTAGGGATGCTTGAATGTTATAGTGAATGTGTATGTTGTAAATAATGTATCTAATTTTATATTGAGGAAGATTTAAAAAAAGTAATCGTCCCTGACTAGCTTGAACTTTTAGCTGCATGTAAGGTGGAAGCAGATGTAGACCGATTCTTGATTCTGTTGAGCACCATCGCTGCTGCCCACTTTCTTCTTCTGCCCACTTTCCTCCTCTAGACAGGAGAAGACCAGTAAATACTTCCAAGACCTCACCAATCTGCTGACTGTCCCCTGCCGTTGAGCAGAGAGCAGAGTTGGGATGGGCCATTTTAAGCCTCTCTGCAATGAGCTCATTTAAAGCTGAGCTTCACAGGATGGCTGGGATTTCTGCTGGTCTACAGAGGGGAGCAGTTGACCTTAAATTTTTTGTTTCTTTTTATTTTTTGTCCCTTTTCATTTCTTTAACTTTTTTCTTTTCTTTCTTTCTTTTTTTTTTTTTTAGCCAATTTTGCATGCTTATATCTGGTAATCTAAACAACTAATTTAAAGACAAAATTATGCAATACAGCAACCATTGACTGATTCCTATTGTTTTGTTTGGTGAAGTTCTGTATCCTTTCTAATGTTTTGTTGTGTTTACTATTTTGTATTCTCTTTAGATAATAATAAAAAAAGGAACAAGAAAGCTAGGCTTCAGTCTTTCACACATGCTATTCTGTTTGCAGTTAGGCTTTTTGGGCAGCTTGTATAGGAATCATGATTTGGCAAAGTGTGGCTCTTTTAATGCTCACAGCTGTGGACTTCGGATGCTATCAGCTCCTTCTCTGTAAGTGTCCACCCTTGCTGGGCTCTTGGAGGAAGTCGCCCCCACAGGCCTGGGACACTCTTCAGACCCCCAGAGAAGGTGCCCCCAGCTGATCTTTGTTGCTCTGCATTGCTTTCTGGTTGCCAACCATCCTGAGTGTTACCAACTTTGGCTTCCAACTGCTCTAGGTACCAGGCCTCTTTGGTGGTCCCAGGCCCAGCTGTTGGCCACTCTTGACATGTGCAACCATGGTGGTAAGAGCTTTTTATGTAACAGCTTAACATGAACTATTTGAGATAGAAATAATGAATAGGCAAGAATATTTCACTGAGAAAGAGGGGGCTGGCCAAATAGCTCAGCAGATTAAAGTGCCTGCAAGCAGCCACAGGTCCAGGGGTTTGATCTCTTGGCCTACAGTGCTGGCCCTGCCCCCAGGGTGCACTGAGCTGGCAGTTGAGACTGGGTATGGTGGCGTGTGCCTGCAATCCCAGCACTTGGGAGGCTGTAAACAGGTGAATCACTATGAGTCCCATCAGGTAGTGAGACCCTGAACACCCTGTAGATCCTTCCCTAAAATACAGGGAAAAAAAGAATATTCCATTGAAAAAGAGGCTTAATTAGGATTTATACTGCATCATAAAAGCAAACAGTGCACGGGCTGAATTTGTGAAGGGTATGGGACACTGCAAGTTGCCCTAGCTGCTAAAGGCATGAGAATAAATAAGCTGAGATTGTGCAGAGTCAGACTTTCCGTTTGGTCCTGAGTTGGGGCAGAGCTCTTCATGGACTTAGTTGAGGTGGGCTTAAGAGAGGCAGAACCATCTGGGGTGACTGCAGGCTAGAGTTATCCAGTGTAGGTCTCTGAAGGAAGCTTGCCACACCAAAGTAAATATCTCCTGGAGAGGCTATGGGGTGCCTGCTTACCTAGGCTGGCTGCAAAGCATTTGGGAGCAGCAGTAGAAGAAAAAAGAGCTCCTTGGGGAGCATGGGGCCCATATCTCCCTTCTCATCATTAAAAGCTTGTAGTGGTCACACCTGTAACCTCAGCTACTCAAGAGCCCAGATAGAAGGCTAACAAGTGTGAGGACAGCTTGCATAACTTAGTGAGGCTTTGCCTCAAAAATCACACTTGGAACCAGGGCCAGAGCATGTGTTTCCATGGTAGAACATTCATTCACCCAGTAAGAATGAGGGCCCGAGTTTGATTCCTTAGTTCCAAAAAGTAGCTTGGGGTATGGGACATTAGATGAGAAATATGAATGACTAAAACATAACAAAATTTTCTCAGGGTATAAAAGAATCACAGTGATGCTTAGAATACTGATCTGACTTTGTAACACAGAATTATGTTCCCTTTCTTCAGGTTCCAACAACACTATTTGGAGTCACAGTTCATCATGATTGCTATTAATGAAAAATAATGAAATGAATTTAATGGAATGCAATTTTCTACTTTAAGAGATCAATTTATAGACTTGAAAAAGCCATAGAAAATCAATTTATCAATGTTCTGAAATGTACAAATAAACAGTACAATAAAATAAAAATTAATGCATTTGTGCATAGGATATCATGTCTGCATCTTGTACAGTGAATAACCACTAAGACAACAATATGCAATGTATTAATTATTGAAACTGTCCTATTAATTGGTTTTGAAACTCTCATTGATATTTGTTTCTCAATAAAATTATTAAAAAAAAGAAAATTAAAAAGTTTTAAAGAATTATAGAAAACGTCATATTTATGGAAGACAAAGAAGAACTTAAATTCAATTACACAACTCTTTGATTTATTTATTTATTTATTTATTTTTGCGGAACCGGGGATTGAACTCAGGCCCTTGTACTTGCCAGGGAAGTGCTTATTCCACTGAGCCATCTCCCCATCCCCAGAACTCTTTGAAAAATGACAGATTAATCAAACACACAAAGATATCAAAGTATAATTCAGGAAAGTTCTTCTGAAATAAAAGACTTGAATCTTTAAATTTAAACAAACACAACATCTTCTAGGAGAACTAACAAAGATTAATCAGCACAAAAACATACCCAAATAAAGTTACTGGTCTTCAAAGATATGATCAGACAGAAAATCAAACTGCCTCAAGGGAAAGGGTAAGAAATCAGGATTGCTTTAAACTTCTGTAAAGCAGCATTCAACACTGTACAAATTCCCTCTCTCCAAAACCTCAGGAAATCTCTAACTAAAGAATTTTATTTCTAGCCAAAGTGTAGCTCAAGCATAAAAGCAACCCGCACAGGATTTCAAATATTCAAAGAGCAAAGCTCCTTGAACTCTTTCTGGGAAAAACTACTTCTAAGAATCTTCATTTATTGAAAGATAAAAGGAGAATAAAAATAATTAAGTGTTCAATTCAATAAATTAGAAAAAGAACAGGACAATGACCTTCAGAGCAAAAGATGGGAGCTACTACTGAAGATAAATGCAACAATTACAAAATCAGAAAAGAGGAGGACTGAAAGAAAGAAAAAGAAAAGAGAACTGTAGGAACAGGAGAGGACTGTTATTTAACAAAATGGTAAACACTTAGCTAAGTTAAACAATAAAAAGAAGACATATCTAAAGCATGAATACTAAAAGTCTTAAATTATAAGAGGATATGATTTTCAGTTTTATGGAATCACAAATGCCGCTCAGTACCAGTGCAGCTGGTATTGGTGGGAAGTGAGTTTCAGGACCTCCGAGGCTACCGCCCCGGGCAGATGTCGGAACTCCTCACATAGTGCCCCAGCATTTGCGTGGGACCTACAATTGCTCCTTCTGCATGTTTTAATTCATCTCTAGGTTACCTATAATACCTACTAGAATATACATACTATCTCAACATTGCTCCACAGCATTGTTTAGGAGTAATGTAAACAAAAACAGCCCTACAGATTTAGTACAGAAGAAAAACTTTCCCCAAACATTTTTGGATCTGTGTTTGGTTTAATTCAAAGATCTAAAAGCTGTGGATAGAAAAGGAGGCTTCCATGTGTGATTGGTGATTAGCTAGGGAAACACAAATGATCAAAATTAATCCCAGGAAATGAAAAATGTAAACATCAAATTCTAAGCAATTTTATAAGTAAATTCTGCCAAATCTTATGAAACATAGAACTCTAGTATTATTTAAATGTTTCCAGAGTACAGAAAGGAAAGTCTCCAAAATCACGTCAATTTAACATTAGAACAGATCATTCCAGAAACAATGTAAATAAAATGTTACTGGCCTCTAGCAGCACATTAGTCAAATATATATCATGAACAAGCAAATGCACAATAAGAAAACAAAGATGGTGCAATATTTTAAAATCTATTATTATTATTATTATTATTATTATTATTATACAATTTGCGTATAGGTCTAAGGAGAAGTACTGCATGAATATTACTATGGGTGTTAAAAGGGTACCTAATAACATTTGCTATCCCTTCTAAATTGAAAAATCTATTAGGAAAATTCAAACATATGTCACTCCTTGACATGAAAAAATAAACATACATCATTTTGAAGACCAGAAACTATACAGTGAAACACAGAATCCTATTCAAATAAAAACCAAACTGGGGCCCATATTACTATCACTGTTACGTAATTTTATGTGGACAATACTAGCCAATGTTATTTAAAAAGAAAAAGGAGGCAGCTGCAGTTTACAGTGCAGTTACAGCCAAGTCCAAGAACCACACCACACACAACCAGTCCCAAAAATGGCACAGAAAAGGCATCAAGAAAGCTTGGCCCCAAAGATACAAATCTCTGAAGGGGGCAGACCCCAAGTTCCTTAGGAACATGAGTTTTGCCAAGAAGCACAACAAGAAGGGCTTCAAGGAGATACAAGCAAACAATGCCAAGGCTATGAGTGCATGCACCGAGGCTGTCAAAGCCTGCGTCAAGCCGGAGCAGGCCAAGTCCAAGATCATCACAGGCTCAGCCGACTTGCCTAGATTGCCCACCCGAGCTTGGGAAGTGTATCCGTGTGCGCATTGCCAACAGCTGCAGGCCTTACTGGCCAAAGGCCCAGGCTCCAGCCAAAGACCAGGCTCCAGCTTCTGTTCCAAACAAGGCCCAGGCTCCAGCCAAGGCCCAGGCTCCAGCTTCTGTTCCAGCCCAGGCTCCCAAAGGTGCCCAGGCCCCCATGAAGGCTCCATAGCAAAAGCCTCTTATCTGCTGATATAAAAACAGAAGGACTGGTATAATCTCTCGGGTGCCATCTGTGGGGGGCTGGTGTCCTCCTGTGCTCTTTGTACAAATAAACCCGAGGCAGGAAAATAAATAAATAAATAAATAAGAAAAAGGAAAAATATGAAATAAGAAAGGAAGAAGAAAAAAATATTATTGGCAGACTAGATGATACTATGCTAGGATATCTAGGAAAATCAACTAAAAATCAAGAGTAAGATAATTTAATAAGGAAGCTGGGAAAAAATTGAAACTAATAGTTCTCTGGGTTAACAACAATCATCTGGAAAATATAATAGAAGAAAATATTCAATTTATACTAACAATACAATAAAATTCTTAGGAAGCTATTAACAGACTTGAATAAGCAGTAGGATATTATCATGTTCTTTAAAAGGAGTAATAGGTAATAATAAGCCATAATAATAATAGTAATAAGAAAGGCAATAGAATGGTAATCTCCTCTAAATAAGTCTAAAAGTAAACTTCTTAACAGAATGTCAACACCATTCTTTGGGAATGCAGCACGAAAAAGGTAATGAGGAGGGACCAGACCTACTACATACTACGAAGTATTCGAAACATTAGCGTCACTAAAATAGTTTCGTACCAGCACACAAACAGGGCCCTCTAGGGAGTACAGCACATGCCCAGAAATAGTTGCATGTGTGTATCAAGGTCTTTCTTCTGATAAAGATGATGTCAATCTGTAAAATTATATATTTGATAAATAGTCTAAGAAGCTAGTCATCTGCAAACTGTGAAATTACATTATTTTATTGTTACACAAAACAAATACTAGATAAGTTATTTAAATGAAAAATAAGATAACAGTAACAGAAATTACATATTTGACTTTATAAAAATTCTTATGTGTTTGGTAAAGCCTTTGGTGTTTTAAATTTTCACCTATTAACTTAGTCACTTTTATGAGACCCATGCTGGTTATTTAAAAAATACATATATGCATATATATATTTTCTCCTTATAAAAAAGATTTGTGTACTCGATGCCTTCTTTTATTTAAACATGCCAAATGTATTTGCCCGGTAGCCTGTATTTCATGATTCCAGTATCCAAGGCCTTCAGGATCTCATTTGGCTCTGGCTTTTTCTGCCAGCTTATTTGCAAGGTGGCTCATTTCTTGCTTTATTTCTTTGTTTTTGAATTCTTGACTGTGCTATGCTTTTTGGAAATTTTCTGAGTGCATTCTTTCTTGGAGACCGTGTTCATCTTGCACATTTCAAGGAGCACTATCGTCCCAAATGGTGTTTCAGCTTGAGGGCCTGGGAGCTCACTCAGGTAACAGAGAACCAGCGGGACTAAACCACCTTGGCTAGCTTGTGGGTTCTCCTGTTTTGAAATTGAGTTTTTAAATTATCAGTTTAATTTGAACTTGGATTGACGGATGGATCTTTAAATTCTCACACATTAGCTGCGGCCTCTCCCTCCTCTTGGTCAGCCACACAAGCTTCGCTCCACTTCCGCTCCATTCAGGCATGGCTCACTCTTGCGTGTCCTAGCACAGTCTGTAAAACGCCAGTGCTGACTCTACTCTTGGGAAGAATGCTCATTGTCCTTTTTGTTTCGGGTTTGTTTTTAAACTGCATACAGTGACAGGTCTAATCCAGATCTTACAAAAGTATTCCAGAGGAAAGTTCGCAGACAAAACCTCCCGGAGAGGCTACCAGTGGTGAATTGAGTCACCTGAATTCACCTGAAACAATAGAGCCCATTGAATTGGGGCAGTCAGACATGTTTCCTCTGAGGACGCAGAATTGATTTGTTTAATTTCTGAAAGGTCAACTGCCCTGGGAAAGAGAAGGGGGACGCCACATTCTCTGTAACTTCATCCCTGGCAGCTGCGGGGACGCGTGCCTGAGTAAGGATCTCTCCTGCTCCTCTCCCCCTCCCATTCCGCAGGTCCTCTGCTATTCACAGACAACTGCTTGGCAGTTGCCTTTCCTCACCAAGTCCTGGGGTGGGCTTCACTTCTTAGGCATCATGCTCTCTTCCTTTTGAGCCCCTCAGGTCACCACCAGGCATTCTCTCCCTCCTAGGTCCACCCTCAGAGTGACCTGGGTTCATCAACAGGGCCCGCTGAGGGCAGCTTTCCAACGCCTGACTCTGAGCCAGAGCCTACCCCTGCGGACTTAGCCACTCCGGGTGGAACACAAAGCAAGGGAAACCAAAGGCAGCCCACCCAGGCTCCCATTAACTTTTAGCAACAGCTTTCGAACTTACCTCCTGGATTTCGGTTCCTCCCTCCCCACCCTATCATTTACACACTTACATGTGTCTACCAGTGCAACTGTCCTCAAGTATCACATGTATTTAAATGCCCCCAATTTCTTATTTCCACCAAAAACTTTAGTGAACCACCTTTGCATAGAAAATAAAACACAAATGAAGAGAACCACAAATGATAGATAAAAGGTTAATATAACAAACTCTACAGATACACTCTTTCATAGTGTTTGTCCCCTTACACATATACCCTGGGATCAAATCAAATACGTTACTAAGTTCCATTTTTAGCCCTTTTAATTCATTTTTTATTTTAGGTAGGGTCTCACTGAATTGCTCAGGGTGGACTTAAACTTGTGATCCTCCTATGGCAGCCTTCTAAGAATTTAGATTACAGAAATGTGCCATCTTGCCAGTTTCTTAGTATCTTTGGTGCAAATAAAAATTCATTAAACAACAATCAAACCGATATTTTGCTGGGTTTGCAATACATGGAGAGGTAATGACAATGCAATATCATAACAACAACAGTACAAAAAGGAAGTGCAAGGGGATGTGGAGTTATATAGGAGCAATATTTCTATATTCACTTGGAATAAGTTAGTACAAATTTTAAGTAGGTTCTTCTTAGTTAAGATGCATACAGCAAACCTAGAAGAACACTAACAATAAAAATCCCAAGATATCAAAAGAAAACTAGAGACCAACATTTGTTACCAACACTGATTAGAAACCCTCAACAGAACACCAACAAAACAAATCTTGTAACTAAAAGGATTATCTATTATGTGTGTATTCTAAGGCTGCTATAATAAAATTCCAACAAATGGGTACCTTAAATGACAAAGTTTATTATCTTATACTCTGAGGTCAATGTGTTGGTAGAGTTGTTCTTTTAAAGGGCACAAAGAAAGGTTCTGTTCTAGAACTTTCTTCTGCTTTGTGATAGTTCTTTGGTTTGTGCCAGCAAAACTCCAGTATTTACAGTACATTTTCCCTGTGCATGTATATGTGCAAGTTTCCTCTCTTTATTTTATTTATTTCCCCTTTCTATATTTTTATTTTTTATTTGTTTTTGAGAGAAAGTCTTGCTATGCAGTTCAGGCTGGCCTAAACTCCCTGTGTCCCTCACTCTGCTCTTGAACATATGGTAATTCTCCTGCCTCAGCCTCCTAAGTGCTGGAATTAAAGGCATGTACCACCATGCCTGGCTAAATTTTTCCTTTTTATGAGACTAATAAACTTGGATTAAGACTCACCTTAATACAATATGACCTCATTGGAAGTAATTATGTCTAAAACGATCTTATTTACAACTGAGATTAGATTCTGAGGTATTGGCAGTTAGTACTTCAACATATGAGTTATTGCAGGGCATGATTCAACCTGTAACACCAATATTTGAAAATTAATGAATATAACACACCATATAAATAGACTAGAAAACAAAACCTCATGTTATCATCTTTATAAACGCAGAAAAAGAATTGGACAAAACTCAACATGTTTTGAGGATAGTACTAAAAAGTTCAGAATAAAAGGGAACTTCAGTATTATACAGGCTATACACACACGAACACACACGGACACACACGGACACACACAGACACACACCATGGCTAACTTCATACTCATGATGGAGCATCGAAAGCTTTCCCCTCAAGATCAGGAACAAGACAAGAGAGGGCCGGGGAGATGGCTCAGTAGGATAAGCGCTTCCCTGGCAAGCGCAAGGTCCTGAGTTCAATCCCTGGTACCACAAAAAAAAAAAAAAAAAAAAAGAGAGAGCTTGAGGAACAAGACAAGAATGCCTACTCTCATCTGCTTCTATGCAACACTGGATTCTAATTAGAGCAAGGAGACAAAATATTACATTAAAAATACTTCTGATTGGACAAAATAAAATTATCTTCATTTATAGAAGGTATTATTATTATTATTATTTTATTTGGTACTGGGAATCAAACTCAAGACCTTGCTCTTGCTAGGCAGGTCCTCAAGCCACTGAGCTATCTCCCTGGCCCTGAACGCATGATTTTAGATGCAGATAATTTCAAGAAATCCACTAAAGCAATCAGAAGTAATGAGTTCAACTTACTGTATAAGTTTAATACTAAAAGATCAATTGTATGTCTGAGTATTTTAGTGAAAATGCAGAAAAAAATATAAGAAAACAATATTACTTGTAACCAAATTGAAAAGATTAAAATATTTAGAAATAAATGTAACAAGAGAAATATGAGTTGCACTCTACAAGCAAGAAAATACTACTGAAAGAAATTTTTAAGCACCTAAATAAATAGAAAGACATCCCATATTCATAGATTGGAAAGCTTAATTCTGTTAAAATGGTGTTATTCCCCAAAGCCAACTCTATGTTCAACACAATCTTATCAACCACTCAACATACTTCACAGAAATTGACAAGTTCATCTTCAAGTCCATAAGAAAATGCAAGAGACTAAATAATTAAGAGAATGAGGAAAAATGTTAGAGGACACAGACTTGCCAGTTACAAAATTTACTACAAAGCTGTTGTACTCAAGTCTGTGTGGTACTGGCCTAAGAACAGACACACAGATAAATGTGTGTCTGTTGGAAGGTACAACTCTTACAGAATAGGCAAGGACTTCCTAAACAGAACTTCAATTGCACAAGAAATAACATGAAGAATCAACAAATGGGATTATATCAGGTTGAGAGCAATGTCTTCTAATCATCTTGATTGATTAGAAATGATCTATGTGTCCACAGAGTGAAATCCTCCTATCTATGGCCAGTTATTACTGACACGGTGATAAGACAATCAAATGTAGAAAGAACTGTCTTTTTAACAAACAGTGCTGGAATAACTGAACAACATATATCTCTATAAGCAAAAGAGTCAGTGCAGGCCTCTACCTCATTTCATATGCAAATTAATTGAAAAAGGAACAAACCCCAAATATCTGAGTTAAATTTATTAAACTTTTTCCTTCCTATCTTCCTTTTCTTTCCCCTCTTTCTCTTCCTCTCCCTCCTTGTATCCCTCTTTTGTTTTCTTTCTTCTTTTGACAAGAAATGCTAAGCTATATCTCCAGCCCTTTTTATTTTATTTTCAGGTATCATTAAGCTATCCTAGTTGATTTTTAACTGGCAACCCTCCTGCCTCAACCTCCCAAGAAACTGGGATCACAGGCATGTACCAACATGCCTACCAACATGCCTAGCTAACATTATAAAACTCTTAAAAGACAAAATATAAGCATAAATTCTCATAATCTTGGATAAGGCAATGGTTCCTTAACTATGACACCAAAAGTTTGACTAACAAAATAAAAAAATTGAATTATTCAACCTTACAATTACAAATGCTGTGCTTCAAAGGACTTCACCAAAAACCCCCACAGAATGGCATAAAGTTTCAAAAATTTATATGTCACACAAGAAACTTAGATCTAGAATAATCAAAGAGCTCTGACAATGAAGACAAATAGCCTAATTAAAAGTGGTCAGAGTCTAAACAGACATTTCTTCAAAGCAGATATACAAATGTTCAATAACCACATAAAATGCTCAACAACAGTATCCATAATGCAAATACAAGTTGCAGCCACAATGTAAAACCACTTCATACTTAGTAGGATGATTATAATAAAAGAAATACAGCTAATACCAAATATTGATAAGGATGTGGAAAAATTGTAACCCTCATACATTGCTGGTGAAAATGTAAAATGCTATAAAAACTTTGAAAATCTTGAGCAATTGCTCAAGAGATTAAATATAGTTACTTTTAATTTGCTCTTTACTTATACTTTGAATTTCTCAAATAAGGGAAACCAACTGATAGTTAAGCTTTTCTGCCTCATTTCTTTCACTTAACATCATAGATTCAAGGCATTGTATCCATTTCCTATAAATGACCCAAATTTATCCTTCTTTATAATAGAGTAGTACTTCATTGTGTACATATGCCACATTTATTTATCCATTCATCTGATGGACATATAGGCCATTTCCAAGATTTAGCTACTGTTAGTTGTGTTGCTATAAATATAAACATGCTATAATATGATGTCTTCAATTATTTTGGGAACACACCTGTAAGAGGTCCTGCTAGGTGGGATCGGATTCCTATTTTTAGCTGTTGGATCTCTATACTGATTTCCATAGGAGTTGCACTAGTTTGCGTTCCCACCAGCAATATAGAAAGATTCCTCTTTCCCTCACAACCTTGCTAGCATTTGTTATTATTTAATTTCTTAATGAAGCCAATCTTTTTATAGATGGAATCTCAATATTGTTTTAATTTATTTCTCTAATGGCCAGAAATGTTGAATTTTTTTTCATGTACTTATTGACCATTTGTACTTCTTCTGAGTCTTCTCTATTCATTTCAGTTGGCTTCTGTTTTGCTGTGGTTTTTTTTTTTTTTAATTTTTAGAGGTCTAAACTTTTTTGAGTCCTTTATATATTTCAGATATGAGTCTTATATCCAAGGTGAAGATAACAAACAAATGCTTCCCATCCTGTGTTGTCTCTTCACTCTGTTGATTGTGTGCATTGCTCTCAACCTGATATAATCCCATTTGTTGATTCTTCATGTTATTTCTTGTGCAATTGAAGTTCTGTTTAGGAAGTCCTTGCCTATTCTATAAGCGTTGTACCTTCCATCAGATTCAGTATTTGGTTTTAATATTTAGGTCCTCGATCCATTTTTCTGTTATTTTAGTATACAATAAGAGACACAGGTCTAGATTCAATTTTCTGCATATAGATAATCATTTTTCTCAGAAACACTTACTAAAGATGCTATCATTTCCCTAAAGTATGTCTTTGGCCCATCTGTCAAAGATCAGATGGCTGAATGTGCCTTGAGTTGTTTCTGTAGTCTCTATCTGTTGCACTGACTGATATGACTGTTTTTATGACAATGCTGTTCTACTTTTATCCCTGTGTCTTTGCAATATAACTTGAAATCTGGGGTTATGATGCCTCCTGCTTCAGTCCTGTTGCCCAGGACTACTGTTTTTCTGTTCTGTGTCTCATCTAGTTCAATACGAATTTTAGGATTATTTTCTGTAATTCTGTAAATAATGCCATCAATATGTGTGTGTGTGTGTGTGTGTGTGTGTGTGTGTGTATGAGAAATATAGGCATTTTTGACAAAATTTTTTCTGCCAATCAAGGAACAAGGGATGCCATAGTCAGGGATTGCAAGGTAAACCATTTCATACAGGACACATGATTTGTAGGACTATTTTATAATATTCACCCCAAGAGTCAAATGCAAAAGAGTGTGGGAGATCTGTTCACACACTAGAGACTCAAAGAATCCAGCTGAAGGCCTTGATCCCATAACAATGCCCTGTGTGAGTCCAGCTGAAGACCTAGAGCCCAGGATGATGTTCTCTACAAGTCCAACTGGAGGCCTAGAGCCCGTGATACTGTCTCATGCAAGTCTGAATCTACACTGGTAAGGTTCAAGGGTCCATGGTGGAAGATAGAAAGTCTGTACCAGCAGTTTGAAGGATTTGTGCAGGAGGGCTGAGGGATCTGCACTGGAGCAGGAAGTAACAAAGTTAGGCCAGAGCTCTGAAAAAGAACTGCAGCCATCCTTAGCAACAGCAAAGTCCTGAGCTCCTCTGATGAGAAGAGCTGGATTCATCCCAGGAAAGCCAACACGAGCTTCTCCAGCAGAATCCACAGCATCACCTCTTTCTCTTCAGTTCCTTTATATGCTGCTGGCAACAATCCTCAGGTGGGCCCTGCACACCCAGTACCATGCCTGATTCAGTACAACTGGATGTTACAAGTTAACTACCAGTTGTCAATCCATCACAGGGAACATCTATCCATTTTTGGATGTCATTTTCAATCTCCCTTTTCAGCACATTATAGTTTTTATTATATAGAAAACTTAGAGGTCTTTATTTCAATAAATTAATTTATATTTAAGTATTCTGAGTGCTATTGTGAATGGTATTGGTTTCCTAATTTCTTACTAAGTTCATTATTGGTGTACAGGAATGCTGATTTTTCTGTGTTGACTCTGTGGCCTGCTAAGTTTGCTTATCAATTCTAGGAGTCTGTTAGTGAGTCTTCTATCTATGTAAAAAAATACTCTCCTCTGCAAATAATGATAATTTGACTTCCTCTTTTTCTATATGTATAAGTTTTCTTTCTTTTTGTATTTTGGGTAAGGGTCTATAGGTTGTTCAGGGTCTCACTACAAATGGGACTCCTAGTGATCGGCCTGTTTACAGCTTCCCAAGAGCTGTGATTACAGGCACATGTCAACATGCCCAATGTTTCAGTGCATGCTGGGGGCAGGGCCAGCACAGCAGGCCCAGGAATTGAACCCTCGGCCCCTGTGCCTGCTTGCAGGCACTTTAATCTGCTGAGCTATTTGGCTGGCCCTAACTTCTATTTCTTTTTCTTGCTTGATTGCACTAGCTAAAGTTTCAAGTAGTATACAGACGTGGTGATAGTGGGCATTCTTGTATTGTTCTTGATTTTAGAGGGAAGGCATTCAGCATTCACCCATTCAATATGTTGGCAGTTGGTTTGTCATAAATGGCTCTTATCAGAATGGGATAATACAACAGAAGGTCCTTGTATACCTATTCAAGGTTTTTATCATGAGTGGATATGGAATTTTATCAAGGACTTCTTGCATCTGTTAAGATGATCAGGTGATTTTTGTTCTTGCTCATGTCATGTGTTGCATTTATTGATTTATATATGTTAAATCACCCTTGCATCACTGGGATGGAACCTACCTGATCATGCTGTATGATTTTTGTTTGTTGCATTCTGTTTACAAGTATCTTAAGGATTTCAGAGACTGACATGCAGTTTGTTTTTGTTTTGTTTTGTTGAGTCCTTGCTTGGTTTTTGGATCAGTTAACTATAGTTTCAAGTAATGACATTGGGAGTCAGTTAACTGTAGCTTCAAGGGAGTTTGGGAAGTATTGGTATTAGCTCTGCCCTGAAGTTCTCATAGAATTCAGTTGGTTCTTGGGCTCTTTTAGTTGATACGGTCTTTATTATTATTGTTTCAACTTTATTACTTATTATCAGATTATTCATAGTTTTTATATCCTCTTGGTTCATTTTAGTAATTAATTTGTATCTAGAAATATATCCATCTTCTGGATTGTCTGATTTATTGAAGTATAGATTCTCAAAACAGTAATGATCTGGATTTTGGTGGTATTGAGACGTCACCATTTTCTTTTCTAATTGCTCTTATTTTCACTTTTCCTTTTTTTGGTAAGACTGGCAAGGGGTTTGTCATTTGTTTATTCTTTCTAAGAACATGTTCCTTCATTGTATTTTTTAAGACTCAATTTTATTAATCTTTGATATTTATAATTTCCCTCCTTGTAATATCATTGCCTTTGGATTGTTCTTGTTTTTCTAGGACTTGAGGTGCATCATTAGGTAATGATTTGGGTTCCCTCTTCTTCTGATGTGAGAATTCACAGCTATGAACTTCTCTTAGGACTGCTGTCATTCTGTCTCAAACAATTAACTTTCCTGATTAAACACTGTCACACATGATGGGTACTTTGCTACATTTCTGCTCCAACTATAGCCTGCCATGTGGTAGAAGTAACTTGCTATTTGAGAAATTTATAATAATCCCGGGCTTCTCTTGGGGCCAGAGCTGATGGCTCGGCCTTTGGTTTCTCTTGGGGATTGCCAACCCTTATCAGCAGAGTCAGGGTTCCCTCCCTGGAAACCAAGGTACCTTTCTTGACTGCACTGTTCTTTCCTGTGTTGCTCTGCTTATCTAACCTCTCTGTATTTTCTAGTGTTCCTGTCAGCTCCCTCCTGATTCCCAGAGATCTACTTCTTTTTCTCTCTCATCAAGTTGTTGTTTTCCAGGTATTTTGATTCCAGGTCCTAGAGAGGTTATATTTTGCTGCAGATCTCTATTCTACCATTTTTAATCCCCTCTGGCAGAATAACTAATAATGGAAGCAATTCAATGTCCATGAACTCACAAATGGATAAATAAGGTGTTGTACATCTCTATAGAAGATCAAGCAACAAAAAAAAAAAGAAATATTAATACATGATACAACATGGATGAACCT
The DNA here is from genome assembly GCA_004027165.1 of Ctenomys sociabilis. NCBI lineage: Eukaryota > Metazoa > Chordata > Mammalia > Rodentia > Ctenomyidae > Ctenomys > Ctenomys sociabilis. The sequence continues at coordinate 93,130 of PVKA01001592.1, read as the reverse complement.
TGAAATCCTTATAAATGAAAGAAAACTGTCATAAAAGACCACAGATTATGTGATTCTATTTACATCAAATGTCCAGAATAGGCATGTATTAGGGTTCTCTAGAATAGACTTAATAGAAAATGTATGTATAATTGTAATATATGTATAATTATGCTAAACATAAGGGGATTTATGTAGTAAGTATTAAGGATCAGGGGCAGAAGGACCCACCGTGAGTGTCTGTGGTACTGGAGTCAGAGGATCCAGTTGCTCACAAGCCTATTGGTTGGTGCCACCCCCACCTAGGGCAGGGCTTCTTCCCTCAGTTTGTTGCCCTACATGTCAATCATCTAAAGACACACCCAGAACAACACTTTATTAATTTGCTAAGTAGTTCTTAACCCATTCAAGTTAACATATCCTGATCACCAGTCACACAGAAAATTAAGACAGAAAGTAGATCAATGATTGTTCAGGGCTAGGGTTGAGGCAGGATATGGAACAATTGCTAATGGGTACAACATCCCTTGTTGGGGTGATTATAACATTCCAAAATATATTGAGGTAGGGCTTATAGAACTCTGAGAATACTCTAATCCCCACTGGCTTGTACCCTTTAAGTGGGTAAGTAGTGGTCTGAGAATTACATCTTAATAAAACTGTTAATTCAGAGAGAGAGAGAACAGAACATTTTTGAAGTGAACTTTTGCTCGTAGACTATTTTCTTTGGTAATGGCCCTATTTACTCGGCCAGCAGAAAAGGAGGATTGGAAAAAGCCCAAAGGAACTCTCTGGCTTTTAGCTTTGACTTGAGCAATTTATTTTTAAATAATCCTTTGTGAAATTAGCTACACAGGGTCTAGTTTTGCATATCACCTCCTAGGGCTTTTGATATTTTTGTCTTGGGGATGTGGCAGAACCTGGAGCATATGTTTGCTTCTTTGAAAGATGTGGCGGGTTAAGGTCCAGTTGTCAGCTTTGGTTTTCTTGGCCCCTGACTTGTGTCCATGCTTAACTCCAACAGCTTCCAGTATCAATGACAGAGCAGCCAAACACTCCATGAGCCACAGAGCTCTCCCCTCTGCTCTGAATATCAAATTCTTTTCTTGAATGGCTGTGCAGCTTCAACCTAGTGTTTTTGGAGGACTGGGAGGGACAAGATCCAAGGCAACCTCTTAAACTATGAGCAAACAGAGGCTGTTTCAGCTTCATAGTCACCTGGCTTTGCTGTGAAGCCTGTAGGTGCATGGGGTCCCTTGCCTGTGAGCTAGCTGGTTAGGTTCCTGGTAGAGCTCATTTCCTAAGTACAGAGTAGGAGTAAGGGATGACTGTGAGAAAAACAGGGCTGTTAACAGGCAGCTTAACTTAGGGAGCTAAGTGTATTGGAGGGCATTAATCTCAGTGCAGCAGAGGCTGGACTGGTTCTGCTCACGGGGTTCCCCAAATCTACTTCACCTCATATGTAGCACCTCCAGCCCTATCCTCAGCCAACTGTTCCAAGGGAAGCCTGGCTGCTACCGAAGTAGAGCTGTTTATTGTCTTACCTCAGCCAGGCACAGGGTTAGGGGCAAGGGCCAGCCTTTAGTGTGGCCTCTATCACACTTGCCGGTGTGATGCAATCCAAAGCGTGGGATTCCATGCATGACTCTCTAACCTAATGGGACTGTTACTTTAACATCTGTGCACAGAGGCCAAGAAATCAAACCTGGAAGTACAGGGAATCAGTGGCTGGGAGGGAAACACTGACCAGGAGAAACAGGGGACCGAAGGCACCAAATAAACAAATACTTCTTTCTTATCCCACTTCCAACCTTCACCTGCTTTGAGCCCACATCATTCTACACAGCTCCATTAACACAACGTGGTGACTAAGAAAGTGGCAAGGTTTTCCTGTTTTCTTTTTAATTTTATGTATTTTTTTGTACAGCGTCTCAGTATGTATGCAGCTCAGACTCTAGTGATCCAGCCTGGGATTACAGGCGTGTGCCACCACGCCCGGGCTTGGTAGCCTCTTTGGTCATCTAGGGGTGGGGCTAGCACTCCAGGTGGTGCGGGGGATTGAACCTGCCTTGCACTTGCTTAGGCAGGTGCTTAGTTGGCTGATCTATCTCCGTGGCCTTAGCAAGGTTTTCTTACAGGGCTGTGACCAGCTCAATAACACAGCTCTTTGTATTTACTGCTTTCTTTTTCCTTCCCCTTTTCTATACTGGGGCTACAATTATCAATAAAACATGCATATGTAAGCTTTCTTCAGGCTCTGTTTTCTGGAGAAAATGAACTAAGACAGAGATCAACATGAACCTGAAGAATCAAAGCAGAAAGAGTGGCTGGGGAGATAGCTTGTTGGTCTCAGCACCTGAACCTGAAGAATCAAAGTAGAAAGAGTGGCTGGGGAGATAGCTTGTTGGTCTCAGCACCTGCCTGGTAAGTGCAAGGATCTGGGTTCGATCCCCAGTACTGCATGTTGTGTACCAAATTCATATAGATTTAAAAAAAAAATTGACAGTAGAAAGAGGAAAAACTTAAAAGGCCTGTTGAAGATGGGATCAAAACATTAATGTAGATATGTAACATGCTGATAAGGAAAGATGTGCATTGCATATTATAAAGAATAAAAAGCAGAACAGTATATATGATTCTAATTTATTAAACATCATTATGTACAAAGAAGAATTTGTACAGAAAAGGCCTGGGACATACACAAACTATAAAAGTGACCACTGTTCAAATTGTAAGTGTTTTTATTTCAATATTTGTCCTTTTTAGATTGTATTCTTTTACAATCAGGAAAAAGGTCACAAAGTCATACTAAAATGGGCAAAAATAATATTCATGGTTCTTATCACAGATAAGAGTGACAGCATACCTTACTAGGAATGCAGCTGCTTTCATTATTGAAGTACCAACTTAAAATCTGGCTAAACTGGATGTTATGGTTTAGATCCCAAGTTTCACACATCTGAAGGTTGGGCTTTTAGAAGGTTTTGGAGTCATGGGGCTACTGCACTCGTCAGTAGATTAATCTAAATGCACTTCTGTGTTTCTCCCTCCCCGGCTAGTGATCCTTCCCGTCTCTGCTTGCTGGTGGCTGCGATGTGGAGGACTGTCCTGTACCACGCCCTTCTACCATGTGGCTGATACCCTAGTCCACCAGCCAGCAATGGACTAAACCCAATGGAATCGTAAGCCAAAATAAATCTCTCTTCTTGAGTTTCTGGCATTGGGCCTTTTGTCCTGGAACAGAAAAGTGAATGATATTCTCGAATTTATATTTTAGCTTTATGGAACCACTTTAATCTTGTGAAGCAAAGAATTCGAGCAAACTAGGTTTGACTTGCCCTGGTACCATCTCCTTACTGCCAAGAGACTTAAACCTGGAAAAGATATGGATAATGTCAAAGGCTCACTGGGCTGATCTTTGGGCTCAGAGAAATCTATCTTGGTGGGAATCATTTATCCAGTTACTGTTGGCCTACTGGGAGGTTCAAAGTTCTGCCAGAAGTAAAATGCTTCCAGTAGTGGGCTTTTGACTGTGTCACTTGATTGCTTTTGCAAATTATTAGTAAATCTGAAGACTTACCTTTGGCCAAATTACTTGGATAAAACAGGATTCTCAGAACTTGTTTGGCCAGCACAGTCCTGGCAAAGTGCTGCTATAGTGCTCTCTCTCTCTCTCTCTCTCTCTCTCTCTCTCTCTCTCTCTCTCTCTCTCTCTCTCCCATCTTACCTTTCTTGAGATTTCTCTGCTCGGATTGGGCCCCAGTACATTTTAGGCCCATTGGTGGGTTATCTTGCTGTGAAAAGTACCACATTGGAGAGGCTTCCCTATGGCATTCAGATTAATAATTAATAGATATTAGTATCAACAATAAATTTCCTCTTTCTGTGGCATTGGAGAGGTATCCCTGTGGTTTTTAATTTCTTCACCATGAGGCTTTTTTTCTTTCAAACTATTTGAGGGGATGCCTGCAATCCTAGCACTGGGGAGGCTGAGGCAGGAGGATCACCAAGAGTTCTGGACCATCCTGGGCTACAAAGTTAGCTCAAGGAACTGCTTTGGGAGACCCTGTATCAAAAAGACACGCACACACACACAAACACACAGTGTGGGTACCTCAATCTTTATTTAGATTCCTGGCATGATGCAAGAAAATAGCAAATCTTTTCTGGTGGTCACTTTGAAATTGATTTTAATGTTGATAGGACCAGAGCCTGCTTATTTTGCTCCCTTCTAAATAAGAAACCCTGCCTGTGCACAAAAAAGTGCACTCCTCACTGTGTAGGACGAGTGAGACGCCTAATGTTTCTTCTTGTGGAACAGGCTGCTTTGGCAATGAGCCCAGGCATTCGAGAGTTCTCCATGATCTGTTATTCAAATCCAACTCACAATTATGACCGACTTTAGGCAAGAGGCCAAAATGAAAAACTATTTGGTTTTGCCATTGTGTCCCTTCTTGGCACCTCCTATGTTAACACAAGCACTCACTTAGCCATTATGGCTAGCAGTACAGCCACCCCAACACGCGTGCCCAAGTAACCCAAAGCCAAGCTTTCTAGAGTCCTGTGGCTTCTAGTGATATGGGATGCCTCAGTGTCCTGAAGAGGACAGTGGCCAGGTTAAACTATAAAATAGATCCCCATGATATTGAAACTCAAATATGTTTGGCTTAGTTTAAATGCCAACTCTTCCAGAGTGAAGACATTCCCCAAAGGTGCCTTATTAATCTTTCGTCCCCAGCAGCTGGCACAGTCATACACATGTCCAAAAAAGTTAACATTTTTAAGGCTGTCAGCCCATGTTTTCCCTCATTCTTTCATTCCCTAACCATAGCTATTCAATGACTTTTCAAAGCCTTATCATGGGTTTTTTGTTTGTAATTTTAAAATTATTTATGTATAACTGAGTTTTTTTTTTTTTTTTTTTTTTTTTTGTACTGGGAAGCAAACTTGGGACCTTGGGCTTATCAGGCAGGCATTTGTGCCACTGAGCTACATCTCAGGCTAGCATTTACTTTTGTGTGTAGTATGGCAATATAATTTTGCCTCAATCTGAAATAATACTTTTAAACATACATTGAATTCTCAATGATTTTGAATTGTTTTGCTCTATTCTTGTCTTACTAACATACTGTTTAAATAATTACAACTTTAGAGCATTCTTTACATTAGATAAGGTGATTTTCCTCATAATTTCCAACTCAGTTATTCTTTTAAAATAGAGTTAAAAAAAATAAAGTACAGATTTGACATCTTCACACATAATTCTTCCAAATAAATTTAAACAAATAACAAAAGAAAAGCTCATTAGAGCTGGAGAAATAGCTCAGTGGCATAAGTGCCTGCCTCACAGGTACAAGGCCCTGAGTTTGATGCCTGGCACTACCAGAAAAACTCATTAGAATGTGTGTGTGTGTGTGTGTGTGTGTGTGTGTGTGTGTGTGTGTGTGTGTGTGTGTTATGGTTTAGTTGTTCCCCCAAAGTCGCAGCTGGAGGAGCGAGTGGCTGGAAGGGCGTGGCCACAGGACCAGGGTGGAGCTTGAGGAGAGGGGCCAGAGAAGTGCAAACCACTAAACTGGCAGCAGGCGCTCGGCTCCCTCCCCCAAGTCAGTGGCCTCTCTTGAAGGTGTGGTGACCTTCATCCCGGGAGTGCCTCAGCTTCTCCTCCGGACCCTGTAGAGTGGGGTTAGTGCCTGCGATTGAGGCAGAGCCGACGTGTTTGGAGAAGACAGAAGTACTGACCCTCTCTCATGAGCAAATAAGGCGTTGAGGCCAGGTTATGTATCTCAGGCTGTTTTAGACTATGAAACCACAGTAACTGTGAGCTAAATAAACCTTTCCTTCCCTCATTTTGAGTGTCAGGTATTTGTCCCAGCAACGAGAGAAGAGTAAGACAGTGTGTATTTGCTTTTTATAGATACCCATTTGTGAAGAATTGACCTTTTTATAATGCCATGTCTTTCTATCCAGGAACAAGGTATACCTGAATGTATTCTCTTATATTTGTTAGTAACATTTTTTTTTTTTGCCCAAGCCATGATCATTTAATTCAGATCACAAAACTTGAGATGCACACCTGACATACAATCTTCTTACATTATTGAACTGCAAATAAAGTTTCTTTTTAGGGCATTAGTACAACCAAGATGGAATTATCTAAAACTTCTAATTCTGTTCTTAAAGTATTACAGACTATATTGTGAATAAACTTAAGCATTACCTTTGTTGTTAGAAATAATGACAAATGATGAGGTAGAATGGCTTCAGCAGATTCTAGCCCTAGACCCCTAAATTAAGTTTGCACTGACTTTAAATACTGGGGAATGAGATATCTGTGTTGCTGAGTATCCACTCTTTAATGCAAAGACTTATGTTTACTTTTTCAAATGGTTCAATCTCACTAACACTTAAGCCCTTAGCAGACCCCTAATAAAAGAACAGTTTGTAAAACTGGCCCATTTTAATGTTTTTACAATTTAATAAATAGTTTTATTGATGAATGTAGTCATGAGAGTTGGTCCACAGTATTCAAGTTATAGTTTTCCTGATTGGCCTGTAGTCTTCAATATGTGTAAGAAGTTACTGTATGAAACATGTCAGACTAGTAAGACTGCACTGATGCATCCATCATTTTCAGGACTGTTGGTCACCTGTGCATATTTACCCCAAATAACCTTGCCTCCTGTGTCACAAGGCCCAACTCACTCATGTTTACCTCAATCACTGTTCCCTTCGTAATAACACCCAAAGTTGTATACAGTGGTGATGAAGGATTCTTTTTCACACCAAGTATTGGCAGGCAAAAGGTGGCTTTCAGTTCATGATGTGTTACATGGGCCTTCTTAAAACATAAGCCCATTGGCCTAACGAATCTTTCATATTTAGGTGGTTTTCTTGTAAAGCCGTCTCCAGCAAAGCAGACTTTAGTAACCATTCTCTTCCATGCCTTCTTTTTTCTCTTTCCAGTTTGAATAACTTTTAATACTTCTGTTTCTCCTTGGGCACACACTTTGGGCAGAGGGACTTCCCATTTTCCTGCCTTTTCTTTTTGTTTCTGTTTAATCATGTTGGAAAGTACTTTTGCATGAGACTGTCCTTCTCTGCCCAGCAGGTAGGCAGGTACTGCTCCTTGTGGAATCTTTTAATCATTCTTTTGTTTGGTGTTTCTCTTTTCATGCATCTTGATAGTCTTCTTCATTTGTATTTTTTCTGCATGGTGCTGTTTATGGTAGAGCTTAGCTTTCAGGCCAACCTTTTTTTTTTTTTTTTTTTTTTTTTTGCCTTCTTTGAATGTTCATGAGCCCCTCAACTTTCTTTCTTTTTTCTCATGGTAATCCAAGCGGTACCCATAGCGTTTATGATGTAATTCAATATATTCATTCTGTAGCATGATGATGGCTGCAGAGCCACTGCGGGCGGCCTCAGGTGTGCAAAGGAAGCCCTAACTTTGCGATGGTCCCAGACGTACGAGCTGCCTCCACACAGCCGGAAACAGGAAGGTTGTAACGTTTTATGTCTCCTCATTTGAATCTTTTATATTGTTAAGAATCTTTAGCATGATCATCTACCATGTTTCTTGGTAGTGACTGTGTTCAAGTATTCATTCACTCATTTATTCATCCACTTTCTCAACTGTCCTTGGGCAACAATCACATGAGCACTTTTGACATCTAGGGAATAACATACATGTCTATTGGGAAATGTGACTTGTCCTCCTCTTGTTGCTCCCAACAGAACTTAAAGAGGACTTATATTCTTATGTAAAGTCCAAAGGAGGCAGTCCAAGACTATTCTGGTTACTCCACAACGCAAGGTGAATTCTGATCTTCTGCCTTATTGTTCAGCAGTCCCTGTTGGGTGCTTGACTTCCAGCACATCCAGCATTCAACTGCATTCCAAGAAGGAAAGAGGGCAAGGACAAAGGAAAAGCACGAAGTTGGGACTGAGCTCACCCTTTCAAACTTTCTAGAACCCAACTTCATGAACGTTGCCTATACTTAATTAGCCAGAACTATATTATGTGGCCACATGAAATCTCCACTAGCTATTTATTGCTCCCTTCAAAGCAGACTTCTATTAGGAAGAAGAGCATTAAATTCCTGCCCTTATGGACAAAGAATTTATGGCTGGGTGTCTTGGATTTCCATGGACTCTTTTCTACCTTCTTTTTACCACTGGTGATCTCATTCAGTCTCATTGCTGAAACTATTTTTATTAGAGTTCTTAAATGTACATTTCTAACATAGCACCTTCCCCTAAACTTAAGTTCCGAAATGCCTGACATTTCCACTTAGATGTCTAGATCTCAAATGCAACCTATACATTCCTCCTGCATCTTTGGTTGCTCAGGCCAAAAACCCTGGAGCCATCCTAAACTCCTGTATTACATCTTTATTTTGTTGAGACGGGATCTTGCTATGTAGTTCAGGCTGCCCTTCAAATCATCCTTTTGCCAGGAAATCCTGTTTAACTTCACCTCCATCTTTATTCAGAGTCCCTTGATTTCTCATCATTTTCATTCTGATCTAAGCTGTTAGAGTTTGTGTCTAGTTGTGACCTCCCCCCC
>PVKA01001592.1:40622-84488 GCA_004027165.1 Ctenomys sociabilis | reverse complement strand
GTGTGCACATCCTGCCTTGGAGCCAGTATGGACTGAAACCTCCACAAACTGTGAGCTAAATAAACCTTTGCTTCCTTAATTTTGGGGATCAGGTATTTTGTCCCAGCAATGAAACAAAAATAACTGACATAAGCTACCAAGTTTCCTAAAATCATTACCCACATAGATAGCGCTTTCTGAACTGTCTATTGACTTTCTCTTGTCTAATGATCTTAGCCTTGTCCTCTTCTTCTGCTATATACCCTCACCATCATGCCCTGTACTATCATTACCAGAAACTGTAAGCCCTCTAGAATCAGGGCCATGCATCTCACATTAGCAACCATCCGTCTCCCTTATTTTCCCCCTCATTCTAACTGCAACATCCCTCCAACTCCACCAGGACCTGCAATTCCTGAATATTACAATTTTCTACCATCTCTCCTTTTCTCTTTATATTCCCACTTTTGTTTTCACTAAGTTTAAACTTTAGCCAATGCTTTGTCTACATGTTTTAAACTACCCGGCTCTTCTCCCACTCATACTCATTTGTTGAACTCCCAGAGTGGATCTGATCATGCCTCTACCTACTCTGAACCTGCACCTACACAGTTGATACAGCTGGAGGAAAATGTGTATCCGTGCTGGCTGATCCTACATACAAGTCATGATCATTGGCCTCAGATGGCAAATTCCACACTGTCTAAAAGTCAGACTCAATTGTTCCACTTTCTTCTCTCATCTGCATCCTTTTCCTTTCCCAGTTCTCCATCCCCATGTCTTGCCTAGGCTCAGTCTCAAGTGACGACATTCTTTCCTTCTTAAAAGAGAAAAAACGGAAGGAATCTAGAAGTCCTTCAACAGGCTCTCACATTTGCCCATCACCTGTGTGCCTGTACACTCAATATTTTCTGTCATTAATATGAACTCTTTTGTGTTCCTATCTTAAGCCAAACCCCTGTGTGCTAGATTTCAAATGATCTCATCCAGTCAAAGATATCATTTTGGAGCCAGGCGTGGTAGCGCATGCCTGTAATCCCAGCACTGGGGAAGCAGGAGGATTGTTGTGAGTTCGAGACCAGCCTGAGCTACAAAGTGAGCTGAAGGCCAGCCTGAACTGCATAGTGAGACCCTGTCTCAGAAAGACAAAAAAAAAAAAAAAAAAAAGATATCATTTTGGTATGTCTTCCCTGTCTCTTATACCACATTTTCTACTTCACTGGATCATTTCCATTAGTATACATTATTTCTTTTGTCTCAATACAAAAATCTTTTCTTGACTCCATTTTCCTCTTCTGGCTATTATTTCTTCTTTTATAGCCAAATTCTTTGAAAGAATTGTTTGTATTCACTATATCTAACTGAATTCCTCTATTTTCTCTTTTATCTACTTCAGCAAGGCTTACTCCCACCATTTACTGAAAAACAGCTTTTACTAAGTAAGGTCAACAGAGCACTTATTCTAGTTAATTTTCTGATCATCTTTTATATCTCAGTTAAACTTCAATGAAACATGTTCTGGCATTTTTAAGTTCATCAATATGCTGTCACTATTATATCACTTATGGTGGCTGTAATTTTATACTTTATGTCTTTGCTTAATGCTTCCTATCTCTCCCCTCAAAAGACTAAGTTCCATTAGGGCAGGGGTAATGTACTTTTTTTTTCTATCACAGCTATACAGTTAATGAGCACACTGCCTGGCACATAAAAATTTACCAACAAATATTTAGGGGAAGAAATAGTTTATTTTTACCAACCCATCTTAAATTTGGGACAAGAGACTCAAAGAAGAAAAGATATCACTATTCCAAAGCCACACTGTGAATTATTGGTAGAGTAAGGACTAGAGATGACAGACATACTGGTCTCCATACTACGTCTTGGATTTGCAATGCTAAGGATGATATGGGCCCTCTCTCCCAGCCTTGGTCTCCCAGAGCCTCCATCAGGTCTGGGATGCACAGAAGAAGCTATAGAGCATGGTGCAACATAAAGTCCTCCTTGCCCATGAGCCCTTATTGCCAAGTCAACAAAACTTGGCACTGTCACCTGCTCTGGTTCCCAAGTCTGAAGTGCACAGGGAGAAGGGCTCCTTTCCAAAATCATTTGTTGAAATTATATCCAACTAGGAAATATCACTCATCACTGACCTAAAAACTATGACCATGAAGAATATGGGGAAAAGTAAGTACAAAGATCCACTTGAAGTTATAATATCATAATTCATTGTCATTTGAAGACCAGAAACAAACAGAAAAAGCAGTTCAGGAGTAGACTGTCAAACATACAGTGGAGCTTTGTAACAGGACCTTACTCAACTTCTAACGAACCTGCTATGTTAAAATGTCATGTACACAATTCAGAAAATTGTAGCTTTTGAGAACAGCAAATTGCCAGGCAGCACCAGCCACTACTTGTTAAGAGTCTACCATTAGCAGATGAGGGCATGAGTCCAAATAGAAGACTCTGAAGACAAAAAGAGGCACTATTAAAACTGCAGCCAAGTTAGTGGGCTTTTACTAGTACTGTTCCAGACAAATGAAAGGAATGATTGCCCTTCAGTAGCCATACTTGAGAAAAGCAGTACTCAGTAATGCAAGTAACTCATCAGACAAATCAGTAACAGCAGCTGAAGTCAGAGAAAGCTACCAATCCAGTATGAGCTTCACATCCTCTTGACACTAGATGGCCATGCTAATACTATGTTCACTAAACACACAGAGTACGAGTCACTTCTTTCACTTGTTTTTCTTACCCTTCTTGGACAAGAAAGATCTACATTCCATCTTGAAGGCAGTCATTTTTGTCCCATTCTCCACTTCAGTTCATCCAGTCAGTTCAGAAAGAATATATCCTTCTGTGACAAGCTAAATCAAATAAAGTCACTCTTGAGATTTCTAGAGGTTTCCTTCTTACCCCAGGGCAGAGTTCCATGAACCATATCTTCTGCAATCAAGATTGACTTCTGGGTCATTCAATAAAGCAACATAACAAAACAAGTCACTAGCCACAAAGCTTTATTACAGGGGTCAATACGTACATACTTCAGAGCAATGTTCTGAATCATTCACTTGACAGAAACACATCTGAATCAGTTTCATTAGTGTATTTTTTTGTTTGCTTGGCAAGGGAAAATAAAAATTATTGTAAAAATCATGTATACTGTCTAAAAGGTCTGATAACACCAACAAATGTATAAAATGGAAGTACTGCCATCCCTATGGTGTCAAAAAACACTGTATAATTCAAATCAAGAACATAATCTCATATAAATCCAGTAAGATAAGTGCTGGCAAATAGAACTGAGGTAATCTGTTATTTAAAAAAAAAAAGCAGTCAATAATGAATTACAAAAAATACAGTTTTGATCAGAAAATTTACTATAAAATGCCACATAAAGATGTTTACTTTACAAGGAAAATAAACCAAACATTTGGTTTTCTATTCACTTTTTTTTTTGTATCTAGGACAGAGTATAGGGTGTATAGGGTATCACTGCATAGATCGGACTTGTAGTGATCTTCCTGTTTATAGCCTTCCAAGAGCTGGGATTACAGGTGTGCGCCACCACGCCCCGTCTCAAGCCCTCTCAGTGTGCCCCATGGGTGAGGCTGGCACAGAAAGCTCAGAGATTGAATTTCCAGCCCCTGTGTCTGTTTAACCAGGCTCTTTAATCTGCTGGGCTATTTGGCCAGCCCTTTTAATTACTCATAAGAAAAAAATAAAGAAAATGTTCATAAAATACTATTGTTACTGAGTTCTTTCTCATATGCTACCTAGAACTGAGGAATCTCTTACTCATTCTTATTAGTCTGCAGAAATAAGGAGACAAAAATCAGCACCTGGCCTTCAGTGGGACACTCACAGCACCCGAATAAGATCTAGAGTAATCCTAGACCGGGGGATGTCAATGTTCAGGACGCGGACTTCCACTCTTTCTCCAGGGCCCAGCCCAAGGCTCCTTCTCTTCTTTGTTTTAGAAAGTTTTGCTTCTGTTACATTTCGTATGGGAATCAGCCCGGAACGCCCCACTCCTATATCCACAAAAATTCCAAACAGGGTGGCATTTTCAACTTTGCCTGTCAGAATGGTGCCAACCTGCAGATCTTCCAGGCATACTATGCTTCTCTTGAAGTCAGGTTTATCAAAATCTGTAAGGAAAGAGGAAATCAGTATAACTAATAAGGTACTGTACTTCACAGACACAATACAAGTTAGTGGGTTAGCATTTACTGCATGTTGATTATATGCACAGACCAATATTAAGCTTGGAGAGGGGATACAAAAGGAGCTAGAGAGAGGCCTGGTTTCCTCCAAAAAACAGCATTCACACCATAGGAATAATTCAAGAAAATCACTTTCTTCTCCCCCAATCTCTGTTTCAGTAACATGTGAACATCAGTACTACCTATGAAGATACAGAGCAAGAGATGATGATATAGCTTTGCTCAACGAATACACGAGGCTGAATCACAAACACTGAGAAAGTTAAGACCCATGGAGACAGCATGGAAGTTTTATTTCAACCTGGATTGTTAAGTTGTTGAAAAGTGGTAGAAAGTATATTGCCTTTTGGTCAAATGTGGTTTTTGTTCCCACAAAACTAGAACTCAGGAATCAATTCCAGTCCATTTCAAATATATTCATCCAAACAAAATGCATGGATTCTTGATTATCAATGGCTCAGAAACCCAACACAGCTAGAATCCACATTCCTTTTTTTCAACACTTCAAACATTTATAAACTGCTGTCATTACCGGCTGGCCAGGTCCCAGAGACACAAAGGTGAAGACCCTTGAATTTCTTAAGTTCCTTAGTCCTTTCCCTTGCTCTTCCCTCCCTAAAACAATTCTCTGCTCACTGACACTGTCCCCTAGAAGGTGAACATAAAACATGCTAAGGAATCATGACTCTAGTGAAAAACAAAACAACAAATGTTTTATGAGGTAGGCAGTGAGAACTAACAGTTTAAATGGAACCTGTGAATTATCTGTGGCCTTCATTTCTCCACGGTCTTCTTAGGCCTCTTTCCTAGGATTACTGAGTGTTGACTCTAATAACAAAGAACACATTCTATGCTTGGATCTCTTCTTACTAAGACCTCATTTTACCCTCCACCCAGTCCATTTCCTTTTCCTCCACAGCTGTTGGCTTTATCCTGATTACTTGTTAGAGCTATCCTTTACATTTGTATTAACAACTGGTCACCTCTTTCCTCCCTTCCCCCAATCTAGCTACATATACTAAAGCCAGCATCTTTGAAAACACACAACTTTGTCCTGTAAAACAAAACAAAACCTTCTTTAAACACTTACTCTCATTTTCCTCATAAAAAGAATATGCTAAAATTGGAATTGATTCTGTAGAGTTTTACCTGATGCTGAAGCAGTGAATTCCAAAAGGAAGAAACCTACTGTAACATAATATTATACTGGGCAAGCACTGTGTCACAGCAAAGTGAAACTAAGTGGTTGATCGGGGCCAGAGGTAGGATGGTCTCTGAGGCCCTGTAAGGCATTGTTTTTATGCTTGGAAATTTTTTCCCCCTCCTTTTCTTGCAGAGGTCCAGCTGCTACAGATTCCCCTAGGGGTTCTGATCAGCTGCTTAGTTTAATTTTGCATGGAAAATCAGAGTCAGAAACTACTTAACATGTTCCTGAAGACAGTTTAGGCCACTGAGAAATCAGAAAATCCTCCATGCACCATGCAAACTTTAACACTTTGATAACCATAGCTGTGTATTCTGTCTACTGTCACCAGACTGCTTCTGATGAACTACTTTTGCTCAGTTATTAAAACTCATATATAACCCCAAGTGTTAACAAAAATGGAATTGATTATATCATTGAGAAAACAGGAGACAGGATATAAGGAAGGAATGAAACATTAGGAAAGGAAATACTTTCTTTTCCTAAAATGAAGATAAGAGATGTAACATAAATACTCTTATGTAAAAACACTGAAGTACCATCTACACTCTCAAAAGCACAACTCACCTGCCTTCCCTCTTGGGAATACAAATAAAATGATACTTCTCAGATATCCTGAAAATTGCGACTTACACTAGGGGTCAGTTGCAAAGTTTGCTTATAGAGACTGACTTGAAATCCCATGTATCACATTGATAAACCATAGTCAATGGAAACTTGGTTCAGACCTGGTGCAACTGAGCTTCTGCTCAACAAAGGGCACCTCGGGGAAGACCCTCTTTTTGGTGAAGTTGGTGAGCCTGACCATGTAATTTTCATGTTGATCAAAGTCTGTAGTTCAAGTAGGACACTGAAATAATCAACATGACAACAGAGAAACAAAAACAAGACAGAAATATTCATCTAACGTCTATTTGTCAGTCCGCTAGTACAGCTGCGTAGGCACTGTCACCTAAATCTCTCTGTGTGAAGGACCTGGATGCTTCTACTGCCATGTTTCTGTCACAGGTCTTACCTCATTTGCTTTCTCCCATTTCTTCTTCTTTTTTTTTTTGGTGGAACTAGGGATTGAACTCAGGGCCTAATGCTTGCCAGAGAAGCGTTTATTCCACTGAGCCGTCTCCCTGGCCCTTTAACCCGCCACCCCTCCCTCCCCCACTTCTATTTCTCTTTTTTTGTCTTTTTGAGACAGGGTCTCACTATGCAGTTCAGGCTGGCCTTCAGCTCACTTTGTAGCTCAGGCTGGTCTTGAACTCACAATAATCCACCTGCCTCAGTCTCCCGAGTGCTGGGATTACAGGCCTGAGCCACCATGTCCGGCTTTCACTTCTATTTCTTTCTTTTTTTTTTTTTTTTAAATTCCTTTATTTATTACAGTGTCTCGCTACACATCACGGATTCTTTTTTCGCGGGGGTGGGGCGCGAGCTCAGCCGGCCCTGCGGGGAGGGACTGGCATGGCATGTGGTGCTGGGGCTTGAACCGCGATCCCTGGGAGGCGCTCTAGACCGCTGAGCTATCTTGCCAGCCCTCCACTTCTATTTCTAATACAAAAAAATCTACAGACTAGTTGAGTAAATAGCACAATGAACTTGCTGGGTGGCTAAATTCCCTTAAG
The DNA here is from genome assembly GCA_004027165.1 of Ctenomys sociabilis. NCBI lineage: Eukaryota > Metazoa > Chordata > Mammalia > Rodentia > Ctenomyidae > Ctenomys > Ctenomys sociabilis. Next base: position 77,460 of record PVKA01001592.1, on the reverse strand, counting down.
TGTTTTCAAGGAAGCAAGTCTAACCACGCCAATACAGCCTAGCTCAGAGTGAAAGGAGACAGGCTCTCACTACAGAATCATTAAAACTGGTTCTGAGACAAGTGTACAGCTTCATTTAAGTCTCAGGGGCTCCTATTCAAACTTCCTAAGGAAGTAGGTTATTTGATACCTTAATTCTTTTTTACTGGGTCATTGCTCTCAACAACTACAGCTATTATACTACTCTCACCCTCTACCTGTGCGGAAAGCTGAGAGCACTTTTAATTAGAAGGCAAATCAACAGGAAGATATCATCTTATTTGTTCAATGTGCTCATTGACACAGAATCTAGAAACCTGGATAGCTATAATTTAGGAAAAAGATTCACTTTTTAACATGAGAATGGAATGCTTCATCTTGGACTTCTGGTTCCTAGAACATAAAAACAGCTTACAAAGGAATCACGAAAATGTATCTGCCTTCATGCACAAGCAGTATACACAAGATGCATTTTAGAGCACTATAGCAGCAAACAAACAGTGAAGGAGCTCTGAGACCTGGCTTCCCGCTTTGTCTCTAACACTAATTATGCCTCTGATGGTTACTAAGCTTCTGTTATCCCACAAACAGAATGACAGAATCTTTTGTTTATGGCATGGAGTTGTTAGGAGAATCAAAAGAACCAATGTGAGTTATGCTACTGTATATAATTCAAGTTCAACTTACCTGTTCGAAAGTCAAAGCTTTCAGGCTGGCTGAGACCATCTATGATGACCCGTAAAGTGTGTACTGTTGTCTTTAATCTTTCTGCAGCTTTCTCTATTCCTTCCTTTTCAAGAGATGAATTTATTTTTTGTTGCATTTTAGGTTTTCCAATCTCACACAGCGTCCCTCCAATGAATGATAAAAATCTTTAATGGAAAGAAAAGCCCAATATTTATTAATATTGTTACCTCTTCTCTAATCTCCTTAACATATCATCCTAAAATTGACACACCTCAGATTTATAAATCAATACTCTACCATCCATACACAATACAGTCAGTCAATCAGTCTACAGGGAATCTACAGTGTGTCCCACACTACAGTGGGCAAACTATCTTGGGGGGAACAAGGCAGGGGATGAGGAGGAGGAGAGAGTCAATGCGAAGCTCAATGGTACCACATGCTTTGCATGAGGCTATAGGCTCAATCCCCAGCACCAAAAACAAAAACAAAAAACAATGGGGGAAAGGTAGGAATAACTGAAAGAAAAAGTAACTTTCTTTCAAAATGTAAGCAAAACCTTGATTGTATTACTTAAAATTGAATATTATCTTTATACACTTTAAACATTACTTAACAGCAGTATCTGCAAAATAGTTTCAGCTGACCTCAAAAGTTTCCTTGGGCAATGGTGAAAACAGAGCTTTTACAAGTGGGAAGGGGACCAAGAGGTGGAAGGAGCAGGAAGGGTGGGGAGCAGGAGGGGATGAAAGATAAAAGAAGTATGCTGTACTACACATAGGCACCTACTCCCCACCATACAGGTAATCGCTGTGTACTGCAGACATACTCTTGAGAACTGCTTTCCTTTTTGCTATGTTCCTTGGCTTCCACGACTGCTTCTCAGTTAGGAAGTTTTAGTATTATAAAGAAAGGGTTAAGATGCATTTCCCTTCAATTCCATGTGAAGACTGGGCTGTTTCTTACTTTCTTGACTTTCTTTGCCTGGGTATTTTTCTACATCATTAAGTTCCATTTCCTATGATTAATGGCACTTTAAAAATGTCAACACGGTAATCAGACAGATAGTGATACTAATGCCCTCAAATCCTTTCCTCTAAGGATGTCTCTTGAATACAAGAAGGGGGGAAAGGAAGCTGTTGGAGGTTTGTCTGTAATGAGAATTGGGACATATCCTACTTGGCAGGCTGCTGGATCATCACAAAGGAATGCTGCAATTCCAAGTCTCTCTTTGGATTGTTATATTCAACCAGAAAAGGTCTCTTCAATGATACTCTGGCATCCAGGGGAGAAAGCTCCCTTACTTCTCACTTGGCTAGGGCGTCTCTTAGGACTCAAATGTGTAACTCTCCTACATTTCTTAGCCATATTTTTTGTAAGAAAAAAAAAAAACTCTTTAGCATCCAACTATTTCTCTTAAGAATATATTTTGGTGAATGGTGTAATAAAAGAAAGGAGTAATGCTTAGTATCCTTTGGAAAAAAGCTTTCATCTAAACTGGAGGCCAGGGAAACACACTGCCTGTATGGGCTCATGGCTCCCACGGCAGGCAGAGAACCAGCCGGTTTCTGTCAGTACTGATGGGCAGCAGTACACAGGGCCCTGTGACAGGGCACAGCTGCTGGAGCTGTGACTGAAGGGGAAGATGACACATGACAACCTCTGCCCATAGCCAACCTCCTTATACAACTTTCTAAATAATTCATGCCTTGCTGAGCAGGCTTTCCTAGTATTCACCGTCCTGACTTTATAGATCTGCAACTGGCTATTTAAGCAGAACATCTTTCAAATTTTCAAGATTCTGGCTTATCTGTTACAATGCTACTCATGGGTTATAAACCTTGAATAAGTTTTGTATAATAAGCACTGTATAAGTCGGCCTCAATAACAAAACACCCACTTGGGGCCACCAGGAGTCTTAAGAGAGTGTGTGTGCTACAAAAGTCGCTTTCAAACACAGAATTCTGTGCCTAGTAATTACAGATGTAAGAAGAAAACTGGTATGTTTAACCTGAGTGCTTATTTCATGCATCTTCATTCTTGCTAGTAACTAAAACCAGTAAAAAGCAAGAAGTTGTACTCCTAGCTTAATGCCTCATATCGACCAACTCCATGCTTAAATGACTATGAAACAAATGTATGCTTTTTTATTTTGAAAACTGTTTTCTTTTAATTAAAAAAGCCTCACAATTTCAAAATAACATAATAGGAGAGCAACAATAATGAATACATTGCATATGGTTGGTTATCTTCAAAGTAGTTACTCGGGGTACAATGTACAGGCAAGAGGTATTGTCCAAGCAATATTAGCACATACCTTTAACAAGGTCACAGAGAGCACAAGGACTGACTACTTCTTACTAGATTTCAAACATACTCAGCTGCATAGGATAGGAAGCAAGTCTTTATGCTCAGGAGATGCTTATTAGATACATGATCCTTAAATGCCCTAAGAAATCCTTATTTTACATATTCCCAATTCTTCTTTAGAACTGAAAAGCAGTAATACTCAACAGGAAGTACTTCCTAAGTCAGAAGTTCCAAATAAAATAATTACTTTCGGAAGCCTGGAACACAGATTGTAAGTGAACATGTACTAATAAATAATATGCTGGAACTCATGCTGGTAGGATTTTCTCACTTAATTGTGACAGTAATCCTGAAATGTAGTTACAATATTCTACAGAAAAGGAAAACTGAGCTTCAGGGAGTTTGAATTACTTGCCAAGGGCCATGCAGCTATTCCCTAGCTAGAGTTTCATGCCACACACAAGATATCTTTGCAACTGACAGCATATGAAAATTAACGTGTCATATTTAGTGAAGATAGAAAACAAAATACTTTTGGTAATATTTTAGCAATACAATTTAATGGCAGATTATTTTCAAACATTACAGAGTTAACAATAAATCCCACAAAGAGCTATACACAAGCTTTTAAGAAGATGATTCTCTCCAAAGTCAATGAGTTACTAAAACCATGGCCTCACTCCACTGTCTCTGGAAGGCTTTTGCAGTTTGCTAAGCACTGCTGTTGGAGCTGCTGTTTTTATTTAATATGTAATTTCATCCATCTTACATAAAGTAAGAAAGTAGCATAAATGCAACAAATAAGCACATCATGTTCTTTTAACACACATCTGTACAAAGTTAAAATACAGACTCTGCAGCAGAGATAGTGCTTATTTTTTAAACAGATAGCTATATAACCTAAAATCGCCAATATTTTCAACAGAAACTTGTTACAAATGCAGCTCTTTCCCCTTCAAAAAATAAGAAAAATCTTTGTAGGGTTCATTTCTCCCAAAGAAGAAAAAAGTTCTCAAGATTTGGAAGACTTTAGGCACAGCCATTCAGATTTATGTAATCATTTCCAGCACTGAGATTTAGGGGCTGAGGGCTCGGTTCATTACATTAAAGCAACACGATACCCTGCAGAGCACAGAAGAGCCATGGGGACGCAACACAATCACTTTAAAAACAACTTAATATTAGCATGTGCTTTGTGGGCAAAACACATGTGATTTACAGCTCCACCAAGAACTGGCCTATGCAAGCACAGTGCTTCTAGCCTACCCACTCTGCGCACTCTTTCATGCTTGTTTCTTTGTACCCATTTTACTTAGTTTTAGAGTAATTTCATCACTAAGCAAAAACAAACGCAGAAGCACACAAACTTTGAAAATGATTAGGAACAGAGAGCTCAGGTCAAAATGTGAAATCTAGAGAGAAAGACAGTGATTTAAAAAGAGAACTTATACCCTAAGTGGAAATCTGGCCTTTTCAGCTATGATTTGTAGGATAAGCAGTGGGACAGCAACAAAAGGTATAGCAATAATGTTTTATTCTAAAAACACTGATATTATATGTATTTTCAAATCTATTGCTCTTCAAAACTGACTATAAATTCAGATGCAGTAAACAGAACCTGTTCCTCCTGAGACTCTAGGGGGAACCGAATGGCACTGGTATTCAGCAGCAGAGCATTCTTCAGCTTGAAGCAAGACTGCCAGCTTTGCCACAGCTGTCGTTCCAGAAGCCAAATCAAAGCAACAGCAACGTAACCACTTTAATCGCCATCAAAGAAACTTCAAATTTCTAATCTCCTTGTTAAGCCAAGACACTAAACGCAGCCAAAATCCTTTAATATCTGTGGTAGTGCAAAACCCACAAGTAGTTGTAAACTGAAATAAGAGTATATTTATAGAGGCTCCAAGAAGCTAGGAGATAGCTAATGAATGTAATATCTAAATGGCTGTTCTTAGCATTTAATGAACCATAGAAGGAACAAATAAGTCTTCATAGGAACTTAATAGAAAACTGGCTTTTAAAAACTAACAGGCAAATCTTTTCAAAATGTAACCCTTTCCAAGAAGGTGATGTGCTTGTTCTAAAAGCTACTGCAGGATAAGAAGAGTAGTTTCTCTTTTTTAAAAATGTACCTGGCTGTTGCAGGGCCTCACTATGCAGCTCAGTCTTGTGGTGATCCTCCTGCTTTCAGTCTCCCCAGTGCTGGGATTACAGGCATGCACCACCACACCCAACTGAGCTTGCCCAATGCACCCAGGGATGGAGCTGTGTGTACAGTATGTGGTGCCAGGGATCGAACCTAGTCCCTGTGCTTGCCTAAGCAAGACACTTTGGTCTGCTGAGCTATCTCGCCAGCCCAGGAGAGCAGTTTCACACAGTGTGCAGCTATCTAGCCTGTGGGGAGTGGCTGAACCATGGTTAAACTACAGGTCAGTAAACTCCTTGCGGGGTAGAGCAAGGCCAGTCTGAGAACACAGAGCTCCAGAGGCCAGCCATGTAAACAAGTTGTTGGGACCGGAAGGCCTTGGTGCTCTTCCCTTTTAACTATGGCACCAAAAGCTCTGAGAACATCTCACTTTCAGAGTTCTCAGCAAAGCACTGAGACCTTGCACTTTCAGCCCCATCTTGTGCTCTCTCTTTAACTGTGTATAAAGAGGCACACTGTGCTGGGTTGTTGCTACCTCTCCATCAGAGAGGCCAGGTCCCATCTGGGCCTAGCTTTCCTTTTCATATGTGACTATAGTTTCTTCTTCTTCTTCTTTTTTTTTGCCGAACTGGGGATTGAACTCAGGCCTTTGCGCTTGCCAGGGAAGCACTTATTCCACTGAGCCATCACCCCAGCCCCTGTAGTTTCTTTTTAATCTCTCAACACCCCCAAGACCTTGCTCCCTAAGCAGGTTGCAGTACTTGTCTAGGGTGGGGCACTTCACTGTCATTACTTGGTACCATGTGGAATGTCCTTGGAGCAGCTTTTATGTTGATGAATACAGGAAACAACAAAGAAGACCCAATAGTAAGATGCTGCAGTGGATCCAACAATGTAGGCCTTTCTTCCAATAGACTTACTTTATAAGCTTTGACTGGTACCTGCTTTTAACTTCTGAAGGCCTTATTAAATGTTTTGCAAGGCCTGTTATATACCCTCAGACACGGGATAGTTGCTGCAAGTTGCATTAACTGCATATAGAACAGCTCAGTAAGCTGTTTCAAACTTTACACTTTTGGACAATTTAATATAGTGAGTCCACTTTGTTTAGAAAACAAAAAGTATCAGTTAAAATGCCCTTCCATAGAAATCTATTAATTTGGGGCTGGGGAGATGGCTCAGTAGTGTAAGCACTTGCCCAGGCAAGTGCAAGGGCCTGGGTTCAATCCCCAGTTCCGCCAAAACAAAAACAAAAACAAACAAACAAAAAACAAAACCAAAAAAACAGAACTCTATTAGTTTAAGATTTAAGATGATTTTCCTTTGAGAAATAGCTCATAAAGTTATATCAGAGTATATAAGATCAGTGAAACAGTCATAAGTAGCAATGATTATTTCTGAACCCACAAAGTATTATATATTGTATAATTATGAGTACAGATGCACAAAAATGAAGGTATTGTGCTGAAGGTACAATAGATATAAATTTACAAATGATATTTAAAAAAAAATCTGTTTTCTTCTTTATTTACCACTGAGGATTGAACTCAGGGTCTTGCACTTGCCAGGCAGGCACTAAGCCACCAAGCTGTTTCCCTGGTCCTTTTCCACATTTTTAAAACTACCCTCCACCCCAACCACATTCATACAAGGGGTGATGGGCCAACAACCCAGTACTACCCAATTTGATCATCTTCCTTCCAGTGAGTCTGGATGTTTTAAAATATACATCCCCCTACCTCAAATGATAAAGATTTGCTAAAACCAAAGTTATTCAAAGGAATGTAACAAAATGCTGAGGTTAATTAAAAATAATGTAGAAAAGCATGCTCCACCTTATTCAATAGATCTTTCTTAGGATACTCTATCAAAGATAGTAAGAGAGTCTGTGTTGAGTGAGCTATAGTCTAAATTTAAGTAAAGAAAGTAAAACAGAAAGATCTTCTATTTAGAGGTAGGATTTTATATTCAGATTAATAGATGCTTTTAAAGTGCTCAATAAAGATGATTTCATTTAATTCTTTCAAAAATTTATTGTAGATATAGATGGAAAGAAAAGGGAACCAAACTTCAGAGAAGTGGACAGCCCAGAGTCACATGGCCGAGACCACAATGCTGTGACAAAGGTAAAAGTTATAATAGTCACATCTTCATTAGCTCCTCTATCTCCTTGTTTTGGAAGATTCTCAATGTACACAGAAGATTTAAGTCTCAGATAAAATTTGGCATCCAGAACTGCTGCCTGGGAGCAATTTATTATTATTTTTTTAAACCAAATTTGCAAGAAAAAAAAAAAAAACTTTGCCTCTTTCGAGTTACTGAGAAAGAGTTGGGCAAAATTAGGTTAGTGGTTTCAAAGGCTGCAGATTCTCTACAGCTCAAAAACACTGTGTTTAGAATTAATCTAATTTAATTTACTGCCTGTAAAGCCATAATGTGGATTAGTGCCTGTCACTATATTAAAGGGCAGACAAAGTATTCAAGATCACATAGGTGGTGATAGAAGGGTTGAAATCACAATTCTGGCACTATGAGGCACAAAGATTTTGATGGGGGAAAGGCCACTTTTCCTTAGGAAACAGATTTTTTTTTAATGACAAATGCCAACTTGTCAAAAAAAAAAAAAATACTCCCTTCAAAAAGTACGAAAATGCTTATCATCTGCCATTTCATCATGTCTCTTGACTGTCCTCTGAATGGGCAGACACTGTTACTCTGTTTAAAAAGTGGGCAGCTGAGGTCAAGGTAACTTGCTTATGGCAACTCAAGAGAGAATGAGAAGACAGGGAAAGGTTAAAATCCATAGCTGGCTTGGGGACAGAAAGGGAAGGAGGAGATAATGGGAGACTGAATCAATACCCTCCTGAGTTTCTGGCTCCAGACAGAATAATCTAAACAGGCGAAAGAGAAGCCAAGGAGAAGGGCAGGCAAGCAAACACGCTGAAGATGGAGGAGACCAAATGGCTGGCGACTCCCTCTCTCCTCCTCTACTGGGTGCCAACAATTTGCTCTCAGGCTGCAGGAGAGAAACCAGCCAGGCCTCCAGGCTGAAGAGTGTGAGCGTCAATTTACCAATGTTCAAAACCCATATCTCATCCAGATCACCGGGAGATGACACTTTTCTTCAGAGAAGATGCAATCTCTTTTCTGGCCCCACCTGCCAGCCCCTTCTCAGTCACAACCAAAACAGCAGCAACACTGTTCTGGGAGTTGAGTTTTCTATATTCCTAACTCCTGTACTCTTAGGAGGTATGTGTAGTATTATTCCCATTTAACAGACAAAATGCAGGTAAGGGAAGTTTCCAGCATGACTGGAATTTAGGCGCTCAGCAGCATACCACCTCTCTACACTGTGTAAGTGTAGTCTCAGGTCCTGGGACTTCCTAGAGTGAATGCTCCACTAGTTTTGGCAGAAGCTCGTGTGGGCTGTGTGCTCCAATTGAGTATAATACATTAGATGACTGCCACTTCCACAGAGCCTATCAGCCTCCTCATCTAGTTCTCCAGTAGGCAGATTCTCATGTATCATTTTCTCTTTTGTGAGAGCACTGTTGAAAATATGTCACTTCTTTTTTTTTTTGTCTTTTTGAGACAGGGTCTCAGTATGCAATTCAGGCTGGCCTTAAGCTCACTTTGTAGCTCAGGCTGGTCTCGAACTCACAACAATCCTCCTGCCTCAGCCTCCCAAGGCTGGGATTACAGGCATGCACCACCACGCCCGGCAAAAATATGTCACTTCTTGAGAACTACAGTAAAATGTTCAGGTTTTAACTATTAATAAGAAAAAAATTAATCTGTCATTTAATATCTTTATTTTTTACATTTGGCCTTTCTTGTATGGTGCTGTTCGTCTATGAAAAGGCACTCTAATATTGTCTAATTATAGCTCCATTAGAAGTTAATGCAGGATAATTCACTGATCTATATCCTAAGTTAATTGATTATGGGACTCTTTGTGAGGCCAAGTCCAGAAAAATCTGTGATACTGCACATTTTTAAATAATCTCTTAGAACTACTTACCTAACCACTGTTTATTTTACAGCTTTTGCAGTTGTATTTCTTTTTAGGCACACTCTGTACAAAGAAACACACTTTTAGCACTGCTCAAGTTAGGAGGCATGCCGCTGCAGAAGAGAGCTGTGGTGAATTTCACATGCAGGGAGGTATGATTCTCATACTCAGGAAATGAAGAAAAATCAGAAAAAGCACAAATAAGAAGTCCTGGCTCTTCTGGCTGTTCAGTTGAAAGTACAAACATCAAATCTGTGCCACGGCATTACTGTCATTGTGTCCCCCGCCCCAACTGAAGCTCTGCTCTCATTACACCTGCTTATTAGCTAGAAAACATCTCTCCCTGCTGGACACCAAGGTAAGGTCGGAGCAAAGGTCATAACACCTTTGGTGACAATTCTAAAAGAAGAGTCGGGATGCTAAATCCTTGAGTAGGAATGGGCAAGAGTGAAAAGCTAGCATGTGCCCTCTCACAGTCTTCAGTGTTGGCTATCTGCATCTAACCGACTTTCCTTTAAATGTCCATGTCAGGAACTTGAAAGACAGGACCTCCTGGGGCCACCCCAACATCAACTACCTCTAGGTAAAAGGGACTGCTTAAGAACCCTTCATCCATTTGTCTCATTGGGGAATTTCTGTACATGAGATAGGTTAATTCTAATTTGGACCTTAAAATCTTAACACAAATTAAAGATAATTCAAAATAATAAATTAAAGATATACTGCTCAGCTTTGATATAGAAGTTTATCTCTGCCCTTAGTAAAGGTTTTGGCAGGTTTATGTGATTATATCTGTACTAGAACTGAATTTTAAATTTATAGCTGTCTACTGTCTAAAAATACATATGGCATTAATTGTAAGAGCAGAAAGAGGTACACCAGTAATACCAAGGGAAACACCCAAGCACTATACCCAGTAGAGCGGTGGTACTGTTCGTTCCTTGCTATACATTTATGTGCTCCATTAGAATGGCACTGCATGCCACATTCTTGTTTCACAGGCTGTTAACCACTTCTAAAAACTAGTCTTCACAAAATTTTTCCCAAATGGCCAAATGGAAACAACAAATACTAGCTAACGCTTTAACAAAATGAGTGCTGAGTGACAGTCTTGACATTAAATTTCCTGGCATTTTCCAAGTTAAATCAAGAGCACAACTATTTTCAAGCTTAACTATCTGGACTGAATCAAATTCTCAATGCAGCACTTTCTTTGGGAAAGTGCCAGGTCTCACTGTGACACGTACAAATCAGCATCCTCTGCAGCACAAAGCACTACCTCTTGGCACCTTATTCATAAAAAGGGAAATTGGATACATGCCTCCGCTCTCTGGATCAACCAAAATGGAAAGGGAAAGAGACAGGAGGCTGGTGTGGGGGAGGTAACTCCAAGTAGGCTGTATCCGGGCCTCATTGTCTTGTAACACAGCAGCAATTTTATTAATGGCTTATGCTATCTAATAAAATGAAATCAGTCATACGATTTCTAGATGACACCAGAAAACGGAGTGTGCTCTTTTCTAGCCTAAACACTTTAAGGCCTGAGTACTAGGTACTCTGTGAAGGCCAGTGGGATTAAATTTGAAGGAGTCCTGAAAGCTTTTCTCTGTCTGTGGGACTCTGAAAGTACCTAGATCTAGATGACCTAGAATCCAGATCTTTGAGACATTCTACATGTTCTATCAATACTGTTGCTTTTGTGCCTATATTAAGCTCAGCTAGTTTGGGCTACATTTAAAAAAATATGGATTAAAATTAAATATTAATTTTATTCTATTAAAGTTTCAATTCTTGGGTAGTTCCTTTTTCTACATTCTGCCATACAGTTGTCTTTCATACTCTATTTCTATCATTTATTCTTTCAAATATCACCACATGAGTCTTAACTTGTTAGGTGCTGGAAATACAGAGGTAAACCTGATTATTATCACTACCCTACTAAATTTAAATTTAATTGTTACTAGCATAGCAAATTGGCTGTTAAAATTTCAAGTGCGCTCCTAATTTTACAGGGAGAAGAATAATCAGAAAAGTTCACTGGTTTACTTTATCTATGATTCCTTACTAGGTTACAATACTGTTTTGACCATTTAGGTCTATTATGGATACATAGGACAAAGTAGCATACTGAATGGCACATCAAAAGAACTAGTTTAAAAAACCTTAACCTGGTGTTTTTCTTTCTTGACTTCATGCAAAACAGATCCCTGACCTTTAAGCTCAGTGTTCATCAACTTTCTGTATTTTTTTATGGTTCCAGTATTTATAGATTTTGTTGGTGATTACTTCATTCAACACTTGGAATATGTAGAGCACTGCGGTAGGGCCCGAAGAATGTAAAAATGAAAGAGGCAATTTATGCCTCAAAGAGCCAACCAAAGCATGAAGGATAAACTTACACTCCCGATACTAGAATTAAGGTAAAAGTGTACTTCATGAAGTATAAAAGTTGTTCAAGGAGAAAGAGCTCTTTATTTATGGCAATATCATGGCTTGAAGTCAAACTATCCTTACTTGAAGATGACATGATAATTAACACAGAAACTCCCCATAAAACTCAAACAAAGGACCCCTAGAACTAAGAAACACATTCAACGAAGTAGGAAGCAAAATCAGTATGCAAAAATCAGTAGTGTCAGGACTGGTGAAACAACTCAGCAGACGAAGTGCCTGCTTTGGCAAGTGCAGGGACCACGTTTCAATCCCCAGTCCTGCATGCTGCATTGGCCCCACACCTGGGGCTTGCTGAGCCAGTGACCAGGTCCAGGCATGGTGGCATATGCCTGTAATTCCAGTGCTGGACTGAAAATAGGAGGATCACTACGAGTCCAAGCTGCACAGTGAGACCCTGTACCAAATACATTAAAAAAAAAAAAAAATCAATAGTGTCTTGGTACATTAACAATGAAGTCATTGAGAAAGAAATTAGGAAAAATATCCCATTTCTGAAAGCCCCCCCTACCCTAACACTTCAAAAGAGCAAGTGAAAGACCTCTAGAATAGAAATTTTACTATAAAAAAAAGAAAATTTACTAGAACATGGAAAGGTATCCTGTCTTTCTAGATAGGCAGAACCTATAATGTCAAATGGCCACATTAACAAAACTGAATATAAACTTAATAAAATTCCAATCAAAATACCAACAACATTCTTCAGAGACAAAATAAAGAAAAAAAATGCACCAAAAGAAAGACGAAAATAATTCTAAAATTGATGGGGACCCCAAAGAGATGCATAAGAGCAAAAGTAATCCTGGGTAAAAAAGCAAAGCAGGAGGCATCATGATCTGAGATTTCAAATTATATCACAAAACTACAGCTAGGTATTGGGACATAGATACACATGTGAATTTATGGAATAAAACAGGATGCAGAGACAACCCCATGCACATCCAGACACCCAGATCTCACAAACAAGCCAAAAACATACAATGGAAAAGAAGCATATGTTTTAAATTTTTTTATTTTTTATTTTAGGGAAGGGTCTACAGAGTGTTCAGGGTCTCACTACTAGATCAGACTCACAGTAGTTCTCCTGTTCACAGCCTCCCAGAGCTTGGGTTATAGGCATGCACCACCAAATGCTGGCTCACTGTGCCCGGGGGTAGGGCCGGCATGGCAGGCCTGGGGATTGAACCCCTGGGCCCCTGCATCTGCTTGCAAGTGCTTTAATCCACTGATCTATTTGGCAAGCCCTTATGTTTAACTATTCCTGGGAAAAAGTAGCTATGTACTCCAGAAGACTCAATTTAGACTCATATCTGTTATTTTTATTAAAATAAAATCAAAATGAAACAAAGACTTAAACATTAAAACAAAACTTGAATCTGCTAGAAGGCAAAATAGTTAAAAGTTAAGACGGAGGTATACCATAAGGCAAGGCCTCTTGAAGGAGAACTCTAATTGTACGTGATATAGAAAAAACAAATGGGATCAGACCAAATTAAGAAGTTTCTGCACAGTGAAGAAATTAACCAACAGAGTGAAAAGCAATCTACAGAATGGGAAAAAAATTTTGCCAGATACTCCTTGGTAAGAGGTTTAGTATCTAGAATATATGAAGAACTAAAATAAATTACACCTCCTCATGAACAGACTCAATCAAAAAATGGGCAACTGAAACAAAAAGATACTTCTCCGATTAATCAGTTCAAGTGGCCAATGAAAACAAAGATAAGTACTTAGCATTGTGGCCATTAACATGCAAATCAAATGCAAATTCCATTTCACACCACATAGAATGGCTATAAGACAAATGCAAAAAAAAAAAAAATGCTGGCAAAGTTGTAAGGAAAAGGAACCCTTCTACATTTTTGGTGGGAATATAAACTTGTACAACCATTACAGAAATCAGTACAGAGATTCTTCAAAAAACTAATTATAGAAATACCATTCAATCTAGCTCTGCCTCTTCTGGGTATGTTCCCCAGAGTTAAAGGCAGCATATCAAGTAATGCCCATATGCCCATGTTTATAGCAGCACAACTCACAATAGTATAAGCCTTGAAAGTTGCCTGTGTCCATAAGCAGATAAATGGATAAAGAAAATGTATATATACAGGATGGAGTATTATTCAGCCACAAGGGAAGATAATTTTGAATAATGTGTAGCAAAGTAGATGCTCTTCGGGACCATCAGGCTAAACAAATCAGGCACAGAAAGTTAAGTATCACATGGCTTCTCTTATATGAGAAACTCAAAGTATAAACAAAGAGCAAATTAAAAGACAGATGATAAGAAACCTTTTGCAGATGGAAAGGGGCCTAGAGATGGAGGGAGAAGGGAAGGGTACAAGAAGAGGGGAAATAAAAAGGACCACGATGCTGTATGGATGTGTATCAGCTCCCTATGATGAATGGATTTGTTGGGTATCTCAAGCATATTAATGGCTTGAGTTAAGGATGTACTGCACTTAGTGCCTAGGCCTTTAAGGCCTTTAAGCCATGGGACTAGAAGAGATCCCTGGGGGAGGACCACTGTTTAGTTCTCTAACTTTTCTCTTCCCCTACCTTCTTCCAACATAGGAAAATTCAACTTCATCTTCCACAGTGTCATTGCTATTCATATTATTTTTTTGCCATTATAACCATAGTTACTATCTTTCATAATCATCAGCTAGCCTGTCAGTATAGCTTACTGGTCTCACTTCCAAAACACATGGGGAACCTGTGTGCTTCTCACCACTCGTGGTACTGTATGAGTATTAGCCAGCACCATCTTTCACTAGGATGGCTGCAATTGATCTAACTGGTCTCCCTGCTTCTTGCACAGTTTCTTCTAGTCTGTTCTTTCAGTATATATATCAGGTGATAAAAGAGGCCAAGTCCCTGTAACAACTTCCCAGCAGGTTGAGGGTGTCAAATGTAGCAGCTTGGGTAAGTGGCTTAAGAATGGAAAGAAGTCACTTTTTGATAATCAGGAAGTCATTAGTAGAGAAAGTAAGTTCATAAGAACAGCAAGGATGGGCACCACATATAAGAAGAGGAGCAGGCAGTAGAGTTGGAGGCATTTCTGAGAATTATGGTAATAAAGAAGAGAATAATGGGCTAGAAGTTCAGAGAAAAGTCAGATAAAAAGTGATCACTTTTACCTTTCAGGGAGCAATGATAGGAGGCATACCAACTATGGGCCAAGATGACAGAACTGTGTGGCAAAGATACAGGAGATGGCCATACAACTTTATAAAGCTAACAGTACCTTACTCTTTTAGCTGTCATTTTCCGCCTAGCTTTTAGAGGGGGGACAATTATGACACAGATATGAGGATAACAATAAGAACAGGAACTCTCAGTAGCAGCCTGGGAGAAGTGAGGGTGTGGAGTAGTAAGAGAAGGGAGGGTAGAGAATAATCTAGACTCTGGCCAGCCTTTGGACAAAGGAGAGATGAAGAGACTATTGGAGGAAGGGGACTATAATATAATGTGAATTTTTCAGTGAGGGAGGAAGTAAAGTCACCAGGCGAGACTGAGAAGACTCTGAGATGAGGAAAAGTGACTTGAACTACAGGCCTTTGGAGGACTAGCCAAGGAGACCCACTGGCTTGCCTATGGGTTCCTTTAAGTGTTCTCTCCACTACACTGAAAACCTGTTGAGCCAAGGGCGAACATGTTGCCCTGCCTCCCGTATCTTCTTCAGCCCCAAATGTGGCACTATCATACTGCTCTTACTTGGACATACATCTACCTCATCACAAGCAGAATGGAGGGGATTGTTTTTAGTGCAATATTCAGGGAACACCATTATCTTTTGCCAAAAAGCATAAAATTATACACACTCTAGAAAAGAATCCCTTTTTCTATAGGTCCCCCAATAAGCAGTTTCATTTATTGAAGATCTAAAAAAAAAATAAGAGCAGTCTAATTCCATCCAGGTTATGAGAGTATAGCACTCAAGCCATCATATCCCAGGTGTAGGTCTCATTTTCCCCCTTAAGGAGCACATGTCACAAGGTATGTTACCTTCCCATAAGGAACAACACATACTGTCTTAAACAGTCTGACAGACCAACATGATTACCCTCAAATCTGCTGCTCAGCTACCTTTTTAATTTGTAGCCTAGTTAAGAACTCAGAATTGAACTAGGTGTATGGCAGTGGTGTACACCTGTCATCCCAGCTCCTTGGGAGGCTGAGGCAGAAGGGTCCAAGTTAAAGACCCTGTTGCAAAAATTGGCTAGGGAAGCTCAGTGGGAGAGCACATGTCTAACATGGTCTCAGTACTCACTACTGCAACAACAACAACAACAACAATGACAGTAACAAAGAGCTCTGGCTTTGAAGTGACAGCTGGTTAACATTTTAGTTCTACCAGCTCACTTGCCCTTAGGCAGTTTATTTACCCTAGCTGAGACTTTGGCTACCTGAGGAAATAGAAATAATAACAGCACCAATCCTGTTATTGTGGGGTTATTGTAAGATTTAGACAGGAGAACACTTCTAACATGACTGATAATGAGATAGTATTGGCTACATGTGTGTTGTTTTAATGAGCTACTCTACCTCAAGCTGACCTAAGCTATACTTTCCTTTTTCCGACCTTTAAATACTTCTTATCCTCTTTTGATTAAAATTCTTATAGATCCAGCCTGAATATAAGCTCCTGTATGAAACTCTGAAAGAGGCCTCTGTCTGGAAATTAGCCTTCTCTCCCTGGACAAGCTTTGTGCTTTCCTCATAGCATTTACTACTGCACTATCAAGGAGCAAAGGCTTGGTCCTGCTCTTTGGTAGGCTGTTTAAGAGCACAAATTAATTCTATTCCTAGCTGTTTTCTGCAGGCCATACCACTGTGGTCTGCATATTCCAAATGATTAACAAAAATCATCACCAACAAAATTCATCCACTAATACTAGAACCACACAGAATAAAAACAGGAACATTGGATTTATTTATTTATTTTTTAAGATTTATTTATTTGGTGCAGGGTCTTGCTATGCAACTCAGACTCACAATGAGCTGTCTATCTCACCCTCCCTAAGTGCTCAGATTATATAAGCCATTATGCCTGGTTTCAGAGGCCAACAAAGCACAGGGCTGGCACTGCATGCAGTACCAGAGATCAAACTTTGGTCCTTGTGCTTGTGAGGCAGGTGCTTAGATCACTTGAGCTATCACCCCAGCCCCTGGATTATGCTTAAAGATCAACATTTAAAAAAAAAATTTTTTTAGGGAAGGGTCTACAGGGTATTCAGGGTCTCACTACTAGATCAAACTCATAGTGATCTACCTGTTTATAGTCTCCCAAGAGCTGGGATTACAGGCAAGTGTCACCACGCCCAGCCTAACATTTTAAAAGAAGATAAATCTTATATAAAAGCAAGTCAAGATTTTATCTCACAAAATTATAAACATTTGTATTTAAAAATATGGTAATATCATAAACAAATAAAACACATCTATAAACTAGAAAAGATTCAACCTATATAATGAAATGATTTTAATACACAGAGAAGCTATATACATAAATAAGATTTAAAAATATATATGCTA
Organism: Ctenomys sociabilis; assembly: GCA_004027165.1. NCBI lineage: Eukaryota > Metazoa > Chordata > Mammalia > Rodentia > Ctenomyidae > Ctenomys > Ctenomys sociabilis. The sequence continues at coordinate 60,298 of PVKA01001592.1, read as the reverse complement.
TATAGAAATATAGTCAATCCTCTGCATCTCCAGGTATCAGGTGCACAAACTCAACCAACTGTGGATCCAAGATATTTTGGGAGAAAATTGCACTTGTAATGAACAAGTACAGATTTTTTTCTTCCTATTACTTAAGCATAACAGGGGTGGGGGAGATGGCTCAGTGGAATGAGCGCTTCCCTGACAAGTGCAAGAGCATGAGTTCAAACCCGGTTCTGCCAAAAGAAAAAGCAAAAAGGAAGGAAAAGAAAAATACGTATTCTACTTAAGCATAACAACAATTTACATAGTACTTATCTTGCATTAGACATTACAAGTAAACCACAGATGATTTAAAATATATGAAAGGATCTATGTAGGTTATATGCAAGTATTAGGCTACTTTATATGAGGAACTTGAGCATAACAGATTTGGTATTTATGGGGAGTTCTGGAACCAATTCCCTATAAGAATCTAGAGATGATTATAGTAATATATACATACATGCATACACACATATTTTTTAAAAAACCATTAAATGGGTAACTTACGATCTCAATTTTCTAATAAGAAGATGAGAGAGTACCATAAATGCAAAAGTATGAAGACATAATCACTTTACATTCTAGCATACTGCTGTGGATGACACTGTGGAAGAGTGACATTAAAGCCATTTAATACCCAGCTCGGTGTGTTGGTGTGTGCTTGTAATACCCATACTCCAGAGGCTGAAGCAGGAGAATCATTTGAACCAGGAGTTCAAGACTATCCAGGACAACACAAAACAAAGAAACAAGCAACCCACTTAAGAAAAAAATCACATTTCTATTACTTTTCTGGTAAGACTAAAATAAAACTTATAGCAACAGAACTTATTTTGACAGAACTAAAGTCAAACCAATGATGATCTACTTGCATTCTTAATGGGACTTCTGGGGCTTTTTCTCTTCTCTGCAGAGACCTGTGTGACACTATATGAGAGCATACATTACCAGTGATGGGTGATGTCTAGACTAAATGTACTTTAAAGCCAAAAATTTAGTTATAAACAGGATAATGAGGGTGGCAGGCTTAATTAGGTATATTTCTCATTTTATCTTCAGATTTTAAAGGCCTAGAGTTGAACTGTGTACACAAGAAATTTCCTATGACATAACTGACATCTACCTTGCTTCTGAGAGACCAGGGTGCTCCCAAAGCAGGCACACAAAGGGGTGAAAACATTGGGGGAGGGGCAATTATATTCCATATACAGGAAAGAGTTCACACAAAACTGGCAGAGAAGACCTAACAGAAAGAATTAAAGATTGCTCAGGCTTGAACACTGCTAATGGCATTAAAACCAGTGCATGGCATGGCAGTACATGGCAAGAGCCATAAAAACATTTAAACCTTTGTTAGAGTCATTCTGCTTCTAAGAATCCATCATAAGGTACCACTACTAAAACTACTATTCTAAGTTAGTTCAACAATTCGGTGAAATGCTATCTAGCTTTTTAATAATAGGGATAGGATACACAGAAACAACAAGAAAGTGTGCTTATAGAAGAAAGCAAATTGAAAAGTCTTAATCCTACTACAACTGCACTATGGAAAGAAATAAAAATGTACAAGGAAGAGACAGTGGTTTTCACAGAATAAAATGTTCAGTTAATTCCCATATTACAAGAAGCCTATGAATCCATGAGCACATGCACCCCTTCCCGGACAACAAACACTAAGAAATACAATTATTCTGTGGCAGCACATTATTTTTATATTTGAAAAATGGGAACAATGTCCTAAAGCTTAGAACAAGGTAAGAAGAGCTACTCTTAACCTTTCTTTCAACACTATATGGAAGACTGTGGCCACTACAACAGGCAAGAAAAAGAAATAAAAAGTGTTAAGATTAAAAGGGAAGTAAAATTTTATTTACTGATGACATAACTGCTTGGATAGAAATATTTAAGGGATTTTTAAACACTGATTCCAACAAGCCTATAAGATAGAGATACAAAAATCAATTACATTTTTTATACTAGTAAGAAACAAGTAGCCACAAAAATTCCATTTATAACAGTGTTGAAAACTACAATATGCTTAGTAAAACACCAGTGAGAACTGTATACTGAAAACAAAAGTACTGCTTAGAGAAATAAAAGAAAACCTACATAAATAGGGAGATAAAGTTAACAGACCAACAGAACCCAATACTAAGATATTAACTGTTCCTAAGTTTACCTATAGACTCAATACAGTATCAGTCACAATCCTTATCTTTTCTAAAAAATGGAAATGCAAAAGCAGATTCTCAAATTTACAAAATAAGTGGTAATCATTTAGAATATGCAAAGCAGTCTTAAAAAAAAATCACAAAACTGGAGCTGGCCAGATAGCTTAGACGATTAAAGTGCCTGCTTAGGCAGAGCCAGGGTCTAGGGCTGGATCCCTGGCACCATGCTGGCCCCACCCCTGGGGCTCACTGAGACAGCAACTAAGACTGGACAAGGTGGTGCACCTGTAATCCCAGCATTTGGGAGGCTGAAAACAAGAGGATCACTGTGTAGTGAGACCTTGTAGACCCTGTACTAGATACATTAAAAACCAAACCAAAACTGGAGGACCTTATACTATCTAACTCAAAAACTTAAAGGAAACTGCAGTAATCATGAGAGTGTGATATAGGCAATAAGGACTGAAAAACAGAGCAATGAGGACTGGGAGTGTAGCTTAGTGGCACAATGCTTGTCTAATATGGGTTCAATTCCTAGTACTACCAAAAAGAGTTGGAAACAAGTCAATAAAACAGAATACAAAGTGAGAAACAGATTCAGATTTCTACAACCATGTAATTTGTAACAAAGATACTAAAGCAGCAGATAAAGCAAAGTTGGTTTGTTTTTTGACTTTGTTTTATAAACATGTGTTAGGAAGCAGAATGTTCATGATGGAGCAATAAAATGAACCTGGATGCCTACACTTCAAACAAGAAACAAAAAAAAAATTTCAAATATGTGTCAGATGTAATCAGAATGTATATCACAGACCTAACTCTCAAACTTGAAACCATAAAGCTTTTAGAGAAAAAAAGTAATGAAGAATATATCATGACTTGAAGTAGCGCTGACTTTGGTGAACATGGAAAGCAAAAACAATCAGAGCAAAAAACTGATAAATCAGATAACATCAAAATTTAAAGCTTCTGTTCACTAAAAGACACCATTAAAAAAGAGATAAGCCATAATTGGAGAAACTATTTCTGAAACATATTTGACAAAGAGCTTTGTATTCACAAGTACATTTAAAATCTTCCAAAATTTGTTGTAAAAAGGCAAATAAGTCAACCAGAAAAAGTCCAAGTTATATGAGCAGATACTATATAAAAGAAGATATACAAATAACTAGTATATGAGAAAGTGAGCAATGCCATTAAGGAAATGCAAATTAAAACTGCAGAAATACTACTATACACCGTTTGAATGGTTAAAATAAAAACAATGGATGGAAGTGTAAAATACATAATAGTACAGTTTCTAAGAAAATGCCATATTCATCCTATGATCAACAACTTCTTTCTTTTGTTCGTTTGTTCATTTTTTCTTTCTTTGTGGTAACAGGGATCAAACTCAGGACCTTGAGTTTGCTAGGCAGGCGCTTATGCTGCTGAGCTATCTCCCCATGCCAGCAATTTCTTTACTAGGTATTTTTCTAAGATAAATGAAAATCAATGTAACACACAAACTAAACAGTAACACAAAACTGCCAGTGAATGAATGTTTTAGCAGATTTTTCTCATAAAAGCCAAAAATCTTAAAATAGCCAAGGTTCTATGTGATAATGAGAAATTCTGCTTGGGCTTCATCTTGTTTCCCAGTAAAAGCTCTTAAAGTCCTTATCATCTCCAGATATGAGCAACTTTTGTATGCTAATGAGATGACTGGGGGATTGGGACCCCTACAGAGCTTAAGATACTGGCTGGTCACCAGAGAAGCCAACTGGGATTAAAGAGTTGAAATTTTCAGCCCCATACCTCTAACTGATCACCAACAAACAATGATATAGTATCAGGTATTCAAAAACAAACAAAACCTTGCACAAATTATCAAACTGTAGTTAGTTGTGTATATGCTAAAGAATTTAGGAAAAGTACATTTATAATTTTCTTTGAGATTGCAAAAGTAAAGATGAACTGGTGGATAAATCTGATGGATACATACATGGATAACAGGCATAGTAAAATATGAATAACATCTAGATGTACATATAAAGGAACTTAATGTAAATTGTTTATTTTTTCTGTATTTTAATTTTTTCTTATAAAATGTTGAGAAAAAAGGCAGTACTTTATTTTAAATAAAAAAACAGCTAAGACTTTAGAAACTAATACACAACTTCAAAGCAAAATAAGACAACAGGTATTCTGAAGTGGTTGTTGCATTGCACACTGATATCTTCACTGTATTTGCTCAGATCACCAGATAAAAGCATGGAAAATTGGTCAAAGTAAAAATTTTAAGCATTAACTCCACCTTCAAAAGACCAATAGAAGTTAGCAGTACAACCATCTCAGGTACCCTGTGTATATGCACACATGATTTCTTCCTCCTTTTCTCCTTTTCCTCATCTCAACTGTTTATTCCTTTTGCTCAATTTGAGGTCACTGTTTTGATGTTAGTAAATATTTTTTTTTACTTCTTTCCCCCATTTTTTAAGGTTTGTTAATATGGAATGCCTTTACAATTTTAAACATTTTAAAGCAAATATAAATAATTTCAAGAAAAATATCATTTTATATTTTACAAAAATTAAGCTATTCATATTTTAAAATCTGTTTGACATGTAATTCAGGAAGAGCTAACAAAATCTTGATTATGTAGCAAATCACTGGTTTTGAAACAATTACAAATTTAAAGCTAATTAAGTATGTTATTAAAATGTTTTTTCTTTAATGGCTTACCTTAAACTTCCCTTGTACTGAAAAGCCTCCCTGCATCATTCTATATAAATGTGTGTGCTTACTAAAAGTACACGACTTCCCAGACTCCCTGAGAACCCATTGGGACAGTACTAGGAAACGTGAGCTGGCTGCTCACTTTCAAATGGGCTTTATCTTTCAGAAAGCAGGAGCCTGTGCCAGGTGCTAGTCAATGGTATCTTGTTAGTTTCCAAAACAAACAGAGGAGAGTGCCATGTAATTTCCATTACACAAGCTTCACAATTAGAACCTGGGTTTACTAGCTTGACACAGCTCCAGGAATAATGGTTTCATTCCTCACTGAAATAAAATAATGTGCCACATAACTCAGCAATGCGGAATTTCTAAAAAATGTTGTCATGTTAAACACAGTCATATTTTTCAGTCTCCATTGTACCAAAACAAAAGCCATTTGCTGTAACTTACCCTAGGCATGGAGAATTCTCGCATGGGTTCCAGACTTACCTCACTGCTATGTCATACGATTCCGGATGAATACAAGTTTGGTCCAAAGGATTTGGCTGCAGTGTAGCATCCCCGACGGTTTTGCTTTTCTTTTTGCCCCGCGTCTCATTTGTGACTTCAACACCTGCTGAAGATGTCACAGCAACTCCTTGAATGTGGCTTGAAGAGTCAGTTTGCTGACTACTATAATCATTTTAAAACCAAGATAAAGAAAAAAAAATGTTAAAAAGCAGAAAAAATACAATGAAAATTACAATACAGATTACATAGTGACAAGCACCAAAACCATTCAAAGGGGTACTTAAAAAGGATTAAGACGCAATATGTACATGTGCCAACTTGACATTATGTATCAGAAATGTACTCATAAATAATAAAATAAAGGACCAACTTAATTTCTTTCCTCTCTGTCTCTCTCCCTCTCTCTCTCTCACACACACACAGTCTGAACACATTCACATACACACATCTACATAAAAATCCCACATCATCTCATGATACAAAGAAAAACAGAGGAAGGTTGGGAAGAGTCCCAAGTTTTTGTCTTATCCGCCAGGATAGAGACACTTATTAACTCAAGTGAAGCCAAGGCAAAATTAAGGACAATCATTAGAAGAACAAAAGATGTCCAACTTTGAAATCACCAAAGAGGTTTAACATGTAATGGGAAAACAACGAGAAAACCTGGTAAGTGATAAATCTAACAAACAAAAAGAAAAATCAGAAAGCATGGCAGAAAGTATTTAAGAAGACAGTACAATCAATATATATACTAAATACAAATGTATTAAAATTAGATTAAGTCAAATCATGATATCCAGCTAGGCTTATAACAGCCATATATAAAAATGAAATGTCACAGAAAGTATAAAAATAAAAATATGCAAGCATACTCTGAAATGGCAAATACTGCAATAATATTAGGAATCAAAATAAATTTAAAGGCAAAATCAGTGAGAGCATAGTTTATGAAAGTATGAATTATCAAGATATAACAGTCATGAATCTTTGAGCATCTGAATATCTAAAAAAATTAGGGTTTAAAATAATCAGAATGTTTGCCAATAGGCAATGATTAAACTAAATTATGGCTTATTCATATAATTATCATGCAGACACTTAAAAGAATAATAGATAAAAAGAGTAAAAATATCTATGTAAGAATTGGGAGAGTCAATATAAAAGTGTTAAAATTTTAAATAGTTGTAAAATATAATCTTCCCTGCATCCTTTTAAAAAATAATAAATACTATACTCAAAGGTGACAAATGCATATTTACTTTCATAAGCAACTGTTGTAAAGTAGGAAATGTTGACACTTTTTACTGTTTGAATTTTCTAACCAAGCATTCAAAAAATATATAAACTGACAAACACAGGATTGCTTTATCTTCATTTTCCCCCCATTTTTAGTTTCTGGTTTTACAATCTATTTGGAAATAATGTTCACCACTCCACTGTTCATAAGACTTTCTAATGCTTTCTTACACTTTTTAGTTTTACTTTGTATCTATGATTCATCTGAAATTTATGTGAGTATAAGGATTGAGATGGAGTACTGCATCATTCACATCAAATGCCTAGCAATTCTCAAACACTATTTACTGGATAATTATTAATTGAAGTGTAACCTTTTATCAAAATTTAAATTTCAACTACGTGTTGGTGGATCTCAAACACTATTCTGGATTATTTATTCTACATCAAAACTGAACTATTGGGGCTGGCAAGATAGCTCAGTGGTCTAAAGCACCTGCTCTAGCGAGCTTAGGCAAGCTCTCAGGAACCACGGTTTGATCCCCAGCACCACATGCCGTGCCAGGCCCTCCCCCAGGGCAGGCTGAGTTGACCCCGCCCCCCGCAAAAAAGAGTCCGTGATGTGCAGCGAGACACTGTAATAAATAAATAAATTTAAAAAAAAAACCAAAAAACAAAACAGAACTATTTAACTACTGTGTCGGTTATTAAGCTTTACAATGCATTATTCTATCTTAGGGGACTAGTTTTCCCTTAATCTTTTTCAGAATAAGAATATCACTTCATATGACCTTTATTATAATTTTGTCAAAAGAAAAAATATCTATCAATGAATCAGATAGTCTCAAAACAGCAAATATAAGCTCTTCTTTCAGGATTACGAAATGCTAGTAAGTTTATCTAGTTTCTCTGCTTTTGTGCTGTGAGGACCTGAATGTTAAAAATGTAGCTCTTTTATCTGCAGGACTGATAATTAATGTGGAAACAGACACATCAGTATGAAGCGGTCACTGCTAGTCACTTCATCTTGTGTCACTGTCTCTTGAATGCATTGAAGCTGCCCCTAGTTGTGTTGGTTTCCCTGTCAATCCCTGTGTAGCCAGCCCCTTAATGTCACACAAAACTCTGCTCAAATAATCATGTAATACACGACTCATCCACAGCAATTGTACTGCTCCCCAAGACATTGTGACAGCTTCCTGTCTTAATTTTACCAACTGCATCATTTCTTTTACTAATTTACTGTCTGTCCCCAATATTAAAATATAACTCCACAAGAACAGGAAATTCACTGGCTTGACTGTTGCCTTTCCATTGCCTAGTAAAGAACAGGCAACACATAATAAAAAAAGGCAAGAACACCAGGCACCTAGAATTTGTGCCAGTTAACAGGCAAGCTCACAGTTACAAGCGAGGAGGATGACAATACTTCCAGAGCATGTATATTCACCTGCAGAATGTTCGAATATAATCTTGGTTGACTCTGATAAAGCCAGCACACTGCTGGAAGGATTTTGGACCTAATCCTTTCACTTTCTTCAGCTGCTCTCGGTTGACGAAGGGACCATTTTTCTCTCTCCATTCAATAATACTCTTGGCTCTGTTGGCGTTCAGTCCTGCAATATGCCTAAATAATAATAATAAAATAAAATGAGCCGCTGAAAAGAAAAGTCTCATCCAGAAAGACAGTGACATAAAACATGTGGACCCTAAATCAACCACGGCTACATATTACTATTATGTAAAAAATAAATTAACCCAAAAGGCAGTTAAATCAAAAAGACAAAGAGGGCCAGCAAGATGGCCCAGCAGTCTAAAGCTTGCACTTGTTTTGGCAAGTTCAGAACTCAGGGTTCTACCGAGTCCTGCATGCCTCGCTGGCTCCACCCCTGGGGCAGGGTGCATTGAGCCGCCAACGTGGTGGCACAGACCTGTAATCTCAGAGCTGGGTAGGGTGAAAACAGGAGGATCAGTAGGAGCTTGAGTTGGGTAGTGAGACCCTGTACCAACTACATAAATAGGGGGGAAAAAAGAGCTGCCTATGAAGAAAGAAGGAAAACAATACAAAACAATGACAAAACTAGTTGCTGTCAAACATGCTGGTTAACACTGATGCAAAAAAACTAACCTTGTTTCTACACTATTGACATTCTTTTTACTTCTCAATCAGAAAATAATGCTGCCTATTTTCATTTGCTTAGTGAATGTACAACAGCTATACTTGTGTTCTACCCTTTCCTTCTGCTTGTTTTCATTAAAGAGTTGAACTTAAAGAGCGGTACTTATGCATGAATGTCAAGGTTAGAATACAGCTATCAAAAATGATCATTGACTTGGTGTTAATTAAATGATTATTATCTCATAGACTCTTAAGTTATGAAATTAAGGGTTTTTAAGTAGACGTGTTTACTATTCCATAACTGGAATAATGAAATGTTTATAGCTATGACCAAAATGCAAACCCTATTTTCCAATATACCAATTTTAGTGAAAAAGGTCCAGTTCGAGGAATTTCCTGCTCCATCAGCAGACTTGTGTAATAAAGGCAAGATTATGAACATGGAAAAACAGCTTTTCTATAACTACAGGGGAAAAAAAGACAAAGTACTGTACATAAGGTGCAGTTGTATGATGGAAATTTTGATAGGTGACTTGTAAAATTACAGTAAAAAATGTGGTAACCATACCTTGAACTTTCAGAATTTATATTTTGGTTATAGCCAGCTTTGACAGATGCATGCAAGACACTGAACTAGTGAGAAACACCTACTCTCATGTGGTGGGAACCAGTCCTTTTCCATGTTAACCTTATTTGAATTCTATTAGAGACACTAATATGACTCAATGGTTACCATATGCTCTTCACTTTAGATTTGCAATATTAAAAATGATAATGTGGATTGGTACAATTCTTTCTTAAACGATGTCTTCCTTTCTAAATGATTGTCTAAAGCAATATATAAACCCACAGATTTTTCTACACTTGACAAGTTTACACACATGTCCTCTTGTTCTGGTGAGTTTGAACTAGACAGCCAGTTATTCAAGATTCTGTGATCTTCAGCCACAAATTTCTTGTCTCACCTTAACAAAACTTCTGAACAGATGTTAATATCAACTCCCACAAAGCTGACACATTCTTCCACAACACTGTCCAGTGTTGCCTTGAGTAAAGTCTGGGATACATCATGCTGAAAAGACAAAGATCAAGAATCAACCCAAAAGTGAAGGAGTTGCAGCTTTTGGATTCTTCCATTATTTTTCCTACACTACCAGTTGTTGGCTAGCACACACTATGGTAATTTCTTCATTTCTCTTAAACACACTGCAGCACATGTAACTGAGCTGAACTTAAGGAATCTGTGCTTTCTTAAACTCTAGGCTACTCCAACATTGACTTGAAAATAATAGCACCAGTATTTTTCACTTGTCTGAAATTCTGCCTGGAGCAGCAATTCTTGAACTTTCGCCTACATTAACATCACCTTTAAGGATTGTTAAAACACATCCAAAGTTTTGATTCAATATGTCTGGGGAAGAGCCTGAGAATGTACAATCTAGTAAGTCCCCAAGTGGTATTATAGCCACTGCACCAAGCTTTAAGGCATGCTGGTCTCTATTATTCATTCAAGTGCTGCCTTGTAGTGTTATCACTACATCAGATGTTCTTAAGAGCACACCGAGTTTTAACTGGAACCAGTGTAATAATAGTAAGCTGCACAGTAAATCAAACTATTATGTTTAATCAAATTGAAGATAATGTTGCATATAATAAGCTCCATTATTTTACATACCACTAAGAAAGAAAATATGCTGTCAAACCACCTCACAATGCTTTATTGCTTAGAAATGTTATGAATGTAAGGACCTTATTGAAAATCATATACATAATAATTGTAAGCAATCTAAGCTGGTTGAGGCTGTCCTAAAATTTCCTCACATGTAGCATTTCACCGCTCTGAATCACTTACGGGCATGGAGGGGGAGTGTCAAGATTTTCCAGGTGGTTTGTCTCTGATGCTATGAAGACACATGGCCACATCTTAAAAGAAGCTATCAAAGAAGAGATTTGGGGCCACTATACAATTCCAAATCCTTCCTGAAATGGCTTATTGTTCAATAACTGTCACTTAAAATAGTAAAGAGCTTGCAGTTCAGACACAACTTTAGGATTAACAACAGAAAGTTCACTAAGATTTATCACAAGGCCAACAGCAATTATAGGACATTGTTAATTTTAAAATGCATCCTTTTTCAGAGAAGTGAAAAGAAAATGTGTATCTTACAATTAAGAACTGTACTCTTTTTTTGAAACACACTCTTTCAAAGTAAATTTGATTTGCTATTTGAAAGTAGGGTGCTATGATTAATACACCTGATGTTAGTCATATTTCTAAAATTAATGATTTTCTACTTCCTGTTCTCAGTCATCAACTGAAGTCAGCAAACTTCTCCAAATGTCCCAAGGAATCAAGGAAGGCAATATAGTAGAGTCCTCAGTATGTGTCTGATTTCATTATTTTCATTTAATGACTACAGTGTTTGCTCTGAAAAACGCAGAGCACTGAAGTGCTTCTGCATTTTGGAAATAACTTCATGGTGATTATCCAGGCCACAGCTAAAACCTTTGACTTGTTACATTCAACAAGTCAACAGAATCAAGAAAAAAACTATGCAAAAAGTAAAGCTTTCAACCTTGCTAAGAACCTGATTAATTATGAACTATAGGTTTTACAAAGCTACATCATCTTTTCTGAGTAGAAGCAAAAAAAACGGGGACCTTTAAAATCAATAGGATGAAATGGCTATGGTCGACAACTTCTTTGAATAACTCATTATTGTTGTGGAATGCTGGACTGTGTTGGATTGTGGTGTCGAGTTCAAGCACCTAAGTTAGTTGAATGACAATGGAGTGCCCACCTTTGACAGGTGTAGACAAAGGAAGGGGTGTAGAAAGAAAAAAATCATGATGTGTGTGTATAGACAGTACAGTTGGGGTAGATAACGCTGTGCTTCTACATAATCCTATGAGAGGCAAGATCTGCACTAATGGTGGTTGGACAGGATATTATGTCGGCTTCTAGTACTATGGTCATCCACTAGGAAAATAATTATTGAATTTTTGATATAATTCAGGTATAAAAAATAAGATAAGTAAGCAGCTACACTCTTAATTTACTGATAAGAGACATCTCCTAAAATAATCTGTAAATATAATATCATGTATACACCTTGTACGATACCAAAACATTATGAAAACAGTTTGCAATGTATTAATTTATCGAATCTGTCTTGTTAAGGTGTCTTGAAACTGTCTGATTGATATTTGTACTTCAATAAAATAAAAAAAAAAATCAATAAGATGACAATGTAAAGACAAGCACAACAATGGCAATAAGAAGATATAGCTGAGGGAAAAGGCAAAACTAAGAGCAAGTTGGAAAAAGAATACTTTGGAGTCCCTAAAATGAGGGGCAAACAACTCAATGTAATTCAAAGTACACCAGGCGTTGAGGAGATCTAAGCAAATAAGCCATGGTCCTGATGATGGTCTCTTGGTTACCTCTTCTACCTTTAACCTCCCATGCACTCCTCTTCCTTCCAAACAGAAGCTTGACTGTGTTTCATGGATCTATCCCACTTCTGTATAGCTGTGCTCTTTGCAGAACATCACACATGTCTCAGTTGCTCTTCTCTAGTTGCTGGATAAAATACCCAGCACACAAAATTAAGGAAGGAAAGGTTATTTAGCTCACAGGTAGTGGAGGTTTCAGTCCACACTCAGCTGGCACCAAGACAGACTGGCACATGCAGAGGGCAGCAACACATGGTGGCGGAAAACAGCAAAAGGAGGAGTAGCAGCAACAAAATGGCCACAGAGACAATGTCTTCTCCCTATGTTGCACTCAGTTATCCATCTCCTCACACCCATAATTCCAACAGCATTTACACTCATAATCCCAGCACAGGATCATGAATTAATCACAAACTCTAGAAGTCCGACCCATAAGTGCATGAGGAGATTTTAGGAGGACAAGTAGACACAAACTATAACATTCCACCCCTGACTCCTCAAAAACTCATGTACATCTTTTTGTAAAAAAGGCATTTTAGTCTGTCTTTAAGAATTGTAAAAATCCTAACAGTTTGAGCACTGCTGAAAAGCCCAAGTCCCAAGTCTTAGCTGTTTGCACCTCTACAAATGAAAAGTATACCTGCAACATTCAAACATACAAGATAAACACTACCATTCCAAAAGGTACACACAGCAGGATACCAAGCATTGGGACCACAGCAAGTTCAAAATACAGAAGGGTGAACATTAAGTCCTATAGTTCTATGAGGAACATCTAAAGCAATCTGTGATGAGTTGTGAGCTCTAAAGCCTTACAAGGCTCTGCCTCATGGCACTTTTGGTGGTAGCTCCCATGGCTGCTCTCTTAGGCTGGCTTTGCTCGCTCCTTGCCTTGGATGACCCATGTTCTTGGACTTTCCAAACTTCTGCGTTTTCCAATGCATATTCAGCTTCTCACTCTCTGCTTCCCACACTTCCTCTCAGGGCACACTGCCTGGCCTCCCAGGCCTTTTGAAATTCAAGCAGACACCTTCTTAATCTCAGAATTCTTACATTCTGCCTATACCTAAAACCAATGCCACTTGGATGATACCAAGGTCTGCTGCCAGCTGGGGCAGAAGCCAGGCTTCCTTCTCTCTTGACCGTAGGGGTCAAACGCCTGGATTGCTGAGCACTCTGAACCTGATTCTGCAGAACAAATTCTTTATGTTGGCACCATTCCGGTACATAGTATGGCGACCACTGCCATTCTGGAACATGGCACTCTGCAGCTTTCTCTCCAAGGCAAAGTCCCTGACCCTTGCAGTTCTGCAGCTGCAAAGGGCAGAGACCTGCCACCTCCTGTGATGCCCTCAGGCTATTTTTTCCATTCTCTTGTTTCTTTCTGGCAATGGAAATCTTCTCAGCTCTTATCTTTGTAGGCCATAGCTTTACTGGCACTTCCTTTCTGGCCAAACTCACAACATTTTAAATCTGTGCTGTCTTAGTTACTCTTCTCTCATTGCTGGGACAAATACCTGACAGCCAAAATGAAGGAAGGAAAAGTTTATTTAGCTCGCAGTTACTGGAGGTTTCTGTCCATATTCAGCTGGCTCCAAGGCAGAGAACAACCTTTCATGGTGGCAGCAAAGAGCAAGAGCAAAAAGAAGAGTAGCAGCAGCTCAAGCAACTAACTTCTCTTTCCTCCTTACATTGTAATGCAAATTACCTGTCCCAGGACAGGTGCTGCATCCACATCCACAATAATCAATCACAAACTCCAGAAGCTGTCCCAAGACTGCATGAGGCTTCGGGGGGACACCTATACACAAACCATGTGCTCTTCACTCTTGATGCTCAACATAAATTTGACTAAAAGCCCCAACAATAGCCATGCTACTGCTTCAACATTCAACTGCCTTGAAATTTCATTTTGCAAGATTAAGCAGTCTGTCATGCTTAATCTCAGTCTCAGGCAAAAATCTCCGGACATGAGCAAAAATGCAGATAAACTTTCTGTCAAGCCAAAACATACACTGTCTGGAGTCCAATAACCAATGTAGTCTTTTGTCTCAGAAGAAACTTCCCAGCCTGGTCTTTATAAGCAGGGTTTCTATTGGCATTCTGGTCTTCTTGCAGGTGCTTTAATCCACTAAGCTATTTGGCTGGCCCTTCCTTCCTTTTTTCCTTCCTTTCTTCCTTTTTTTTGGTATTTTAGGGAAGGGTCTACAGGGTGTTCAGGGTCTCACTACTACATCGGACTCATAGTGATTCGCCTATTTACAGTCTCCCAAGAGCTAGGATTACAGGCATGCAACACCACATGCAATCTAGCATTCTGGTCTTCTGAGCTCTGACCAGAATCTCTTGTAGGTGACATCTCCAAACACTTCCTATTTCTTCCCATAAACCTTTCCCAAAGGCTCATATTATAACCTACATGGTCCGGTTTAGTCACAGCAGCGACCCCACTTTTCTGGTACCAAATTCTGTTATTCTTCTCTCTTTGCTGGGATAAAATATCTGATACCCCAAATTAAGGAAGGAAAGTTTTATTTAGCTCATAGGTAGTGGAGGTTTCAGTCCACACTTAGCTGGCTCCAAGCCAGACTGGCATATGGCAGAGGGCAGCAGCTCATGGTAGCAGAAAACAGCAAAACAGTAAGAGCAAAAGGGAGGAGTAGCAGCAACAAAATAGCCACAGAGAGCAAGTCTGTCTCGCTTATGCTGCATTCAAGCTAACTGCTCCAGGCTGGATACAGCACTAACACCCACAATCCCAGCAACATTTATACCCATAATCCCAGTTGCACTTATAATCACAGCACTGAGTCATGAATTAATCACCAACTCTAGAAGCCCGCCCCATAACTGCATGAGGCTTTGGGGGGACAACTAGACACAAACCATAACAATACAGAATGGTTCAAAATCACTGGCTTTCATATTAAGGTTGGCTCAATTCCTGGGCTAAACTAATTTAGTAACTTGCCATTAGCATAAAAAGTCAAAAAAGAAAAAGGATGGACCATATAGAGTATAAGCAGTACAAGTCAGATAGACAACTGAGATTATCATGTGAGAAGAAAAATTAGCTAAGAGTAGACATGGCTCAAGGCAATTTCATCTGGTATTCTGCAACACTACAGCCAATTCAATCACTGATGAATGAAGACATTTAAAGAGTTTAAAGCGAATATGTGAGAAGTACAACATTTATTGGATACACACTGATTCAAGTGAGTTTATAAACTGTATTTCAGAAAAGAGGGTCCTGATCATATTTTTTCAAGTTCTCAGCAACTGTAATTTGTTAACTTAGTACAAGTTACCCTTATAATAAGTCAGAGTAAGCTTAGAAGAAAAAATAATAGAGTAAGACCTATAAAAGCTCAGCTACCAGAGTTAGCTTAATAGAAGGGTTAATAAATATAAAAGTCAAGGAAAAAATCTGAGTCTTAGTCATCTTTGATATAACTTGAGATATTTTAAATAGAAAGGAGGAATTCTTAGATTTTAAAATGAACATTTTTAAAACAGTTTTACAAATATGAATAATTTTACAAAAATGACAGATCTCAGAAGTTTGTTGGTAATGACATTCTTGTACATAACAGCTTAACACCTTCAAACTTAAAACTATAGAAAAAAAGACAGCAGCGAAACACTGCCTCTCCAGGACCTGAAATTGGGACACCTGGAAAACAACATCTTAGTTTAGAAAAAATGAAATAAATCTACAAGAATCAAGAAAGAGGCAAGAAGAATTGCATATTCTCAGACTTCTCTCCCTTAGACCAAAAAGAAGCCAAAGTAAGGAATAGTCAGTGCACTGGATGGCAGCTGGCACACAGTGAAGACTGTTCTCAATGAGTCTGAGCTTCTGGATTAACCTGTTCTAGACTAGCTTCTCCTCTGGGTTTTTAGGATACTTCCTTGCTTTTCAGAAAAAGAGCCATCAATACCTTTGCTGCTCAAGACAGTATGACTTGGGATGTCTCATACTTTTCTAACTGAAACACTTTCTCTAGTAGAAAGACAAAAGCAATAAAAACAACCCATATTACCAAAAATCTTTGAAATTTTACTGCTGGCCTTATTGGAAGGCTTTATAATAACCATCTCACTGAATCTAGTTTTTTCATAATATCTTCACATATAAGAATTTTAAGTAATTAATTTTAAGACATACATATGTAGATATAAACTAAAAATTCACTTGGAGGGAACTCACACAAATGAGTGATAGAATTGCCCATACACTGAAGCACTATGAGGCTTTAAAAAATTATAGAGAAGATCAGTTACTTCACCATACTTAGCATGGAAAAAGGTAAAGACAACATATTGAGTTAAAATTTAATCCTAGCAGCTACTTATGCAAGAGAAAGTTCCACAAGCACTTTTGTTGACTACAACCACAGATTTCACTTACACTCTTCCTTAATTTTTTTTTTTTTATCCAGCATAGTAGTAAAGAGTTAACACTATTTTCTAAAAGTAAAAATCTTAGATACCTATGAAAGGATATATTTTTTAAAGTTCCATACTGTGCTGAAAATAATGTCTTTGGTATTAAAGCACGAACATTCACTTGGCCATTTTAGAAATGTTTTCTAAGCAACTATTATATACCAGACACAGCAACAGTTGTGCTAGGTGCTGAGAATATATGAAAAATCATAAGGATTCTGGTCTTTAAGAAGCTCCAATGAGATCTGCTGAGAGCTGCTATGTGACACACTGCCCACTTGTGCAGTTGCCAGCACGGAGAGACCCCCAGGATGACTGTGCTGATACAATCCCTCAGGACTTACTACCAGGAAAAAGGACTGTTTCATTTTTTAAAAGAAGTTACCAAACTTCAAATGTGGGGCAAATTATTTGAACTATATAAACATTTTCTAGAACTCAGGACATACTATTTGGGTGATAACAGTTTTACATAAAATTTATGAGACTTTTTTAAAAAAGGAAATATAACTGGTCATTTATGGCAGTCAGCTTTTTTGAGGTCAGAATCCACATTTTTATTATTATTCTACCACACTGAAAAAATGCTCATCAAACCGCTGCTTTTAAATTATCTCACAATTATTATTGAAAAAGAAAGTCCTTCCAGATGCAGCACTGTGGATTACTGCTTCTGCAATGACACAGAATTTCACTATACAGACACCATATTAGACAACTTTATCTCCCAGTGCTTTTGTGCAATAGTCTTGAGTTACATTATTTTGCTTAGCATTATCATTCATGTTCCTTTGTGTTCCTTCCTTTCACCAAAATACAAAATGTACCTTGTAGAGAACTGACAATAGGGGATAAACTTGTAATATACAGCTGCACTGAACCAGTGTGGTGCTGTGTGCATGTTACGCTTTGTGTCTGGTTGTCCCCCTCAAAGCCTCAGGTAAGTCATGGGGCAGATGCAGCTGGAGGAGCAGCAAGTGGCTTGAGGGGTGAGGCCCGAGGACCAAAGCAGGGCTTGAGAGGCGGGGCTGAGAGGGCCAAACCACTGCACTGGCAGCACGTGCTCCCCCGCCCCCCGCCCCCCGCCCCTGTGGCTTCTCTGAGGTGTGGAGTGGGTCATCCTGACAAGTGGATCCAACCTCTCCTTCAGACCTTGGGGAAGGGGAGGCGGAGGGGGCTCTGCACTTGAGGCTGCCTCAGGCAGAGATGTTTGGAGAAGACAGGGGCACTGACCCTTTCTTCCAAGCAAATAAGGTTCCAAGGTCTTGCTATAAAATTCAGGCTGTTTTAAACATGAAACCTCTGGTAACTGTGAGCTAAATAAACCTTTCCTTCCCTCATTTTGAGTGTCAGGTATTCATCCCAGCAATGAGAGAACAGTAGCTAATACAGTGTGGAAGGCCCACCTGAGCCCTGATGCCAGCAGGGTAAGAGGCAGAACTGGAGAAAAGAAGCTATTGGAAGCTGCTAGAAAGTTGTTGGTTCTCTTGGAAGAGCTTGTCATCCTGGCTGTCCTGATTAACTTGGCTGTTCTCATCCTCAAAGGAGCGTGGGACCTCACTGTCGCTGAGGATGGCTACAGTTCACTTTGGGGAGCTCTGGTCCTCACCTTGAGCATTGCTTAGTGGTGTACTCTTCAGCCTCCTGGAGAAGCTTGTCACATTAGGTTTCCTAATGGGAAACCTATCACTGGAGGACCTCAGAACCTCACTGTTGCTGAGGATGGCTGTTGTACTATTCAGGGGAGTTCTGGTTCTTAATTTGAGCATTACTTTCTGGCTTCAGTGCAGATGCCTCAGCCTGCTAACACACTTTCTAGCTTCCACCACTGACCTTTGGGCCTTCCCAGGGGAGATCTGTGAAACAAGCCTGCATGAGATATTGTCATGGGCTCTGGGTCTTCAGCTGGACTCATAAAGGACACTGCCCTGGGATCCAGGGCCTCGGTCGGCTCCTTTTGGTCTTAGTGTGTGGACAGATTTGCCACACTATTTTCATATATGACTCTTTGGGTAACTAGTATCAAATAATCTCATAAATTATGTGTCCTGTATTGCATTATTCCTCTTTGTAAACTCTAAACCATAGCACAACTCAACACTAACATGTAAAAGAGCTTTGCTTGGAAAATTTACCCAATTTTAAATAAAAACAAGTTTATTTCCTCATTTTGCACCTACTTTTCTTTGACTAACATATGACAGCTTAAAATAATCATCCAGGGGGATGTGTGAATGTCCCATAGCAGATGAACTAACAGGAGAGTAAGAAACATCTGAGGAAACAGAAAAGCGTGCTCCAGTTCTTCAAATCCAGTATATAAGGATGTTTTTAAGCATTCCTTTTATGATGAGGACAGAACTCAGGACCATAAAAATAATTTATCTACTGAAAATCAGGGTTCTAACAATATTGATAACACATGCAACAGTGCGACTACTATTAAAATAAAGGCTTGAAAAAAGTTCTTTCATAAGCACACTTTAATCTTTTTATTTTTTATTATTTATTTATTTATTTATTTATTTATTTATTTATTTACTTTTTGGCAGAACCAGAGATTGAACTCAGCCCTTTGCGCTTGCCAGAGAAGTGCTTATTCTACTGAACATTCTCCCTGGCCCCAAGCACACTTTTAAAAAATATACTTGGAACACTAGCAGAACATTTTAAAAACAATAAATAAACTATAGCAAACAACTTATTGTACTTTTAGGGCCCTGAGATTAAGATGGTAAATTGCTCTGGTCTTTCAGCATTGAAGGAATTTTTCCCAAACTAGAAATTTATACTAAATTATTGTCAGTTAAGTTAGACATGGTGGCATATATCTCAGCAGACTAGGTGGCTAAGGCAGGAGGATTGCAAGTTTGAACCTAACCTGGGTTTAGTGCAAAGGCCTAGTTTCAATCCTTAGTATTACAAGAGAGAAAATGGGATTATGGGGAGACTGGGAGGGATAATGAAAGAAAAAAAAAAAAAAAAAAAAA